>CM047811.1:96340034-96452485 GCA_026214975.1 Gentiana macrophylla
GACTCTTAACTTATGGTACTACCCCTACAAGCGGCGAGTAATGAAGAGCAACAGATGACGATGAAGAACTTAGAAAGACAAGCAGATAACTGGGTGAACAATTAGCCGCCGTGACCTCAAGGTCGGCTTACCTAGTTTTACTGTAAAAACCCTAAAAGTGGGCATGCGGCCAGCGGAAGCAGAACAAACCATCGTGCCGAGGCTCGCACTCCATTTCTCCCCTATGGACAAGAGGAGTCAAATGCTATGAACCCGAGATCCGGTACACAATAACAACAACACCCTGGTAGTGCATGCAACTAGTGGAACGAGTAAACCCTCCTACCCCCGATTCGGTAGGAGGGAAGAATCGCACTCCCCGACTGGACGAAGAGAAAGATGAAAATGAGATTGAAGCGAGGAAAGAGATCTCGGGTGATTGAAAACCAAAATGATGAGCCGGAGAAAGTCACTCAGCGAATGATCCTCCGACGCAGTAAAAAGCATGTAAAAGATGGTGAGGTGGAAGGATCTTGAGGACAAAGCTATAAGAGCTCTCGCCGTGAGAGTCTTTTCCAAGAAGAACTCGAATAAGCTCCCATTTCCGCCAAGAAAGCAAAACATTTCATTATCTCAAGACAAAAGTACGAGAAGGTACTCAACCTACTAAGAAACACCCAAGTAAGTTTGCTTTTATCTCAAGTGTTGGTTGAGATGCCTAAGTAATGCGCCAAGTTTGTGAAGGATGTTGTTTCTTCAAAGAAGAAGTTGGGTGAAATGGAGAAAAATTGGGAGAGGAATGCTCCGCTATCAATGACGGAGAAATTCCTAAGCTGCTAGCCGATCCGGGAAAGTTTGTCTTAACTCAGCAGATCAAGGATTTAAGTTTCCCAAACTCTCGTGTGATTTAGGAGCATCCATTAGTCTGATGTCTCTATCTGCATCTGCAAGAGACTACACCTTGACCATCTATTGGAGCCTACCCCATAAGTATCCAAATTTTGCATGATCTTTCAAGAGAGCCAGGAAGGAGTGCTTAGAGACCTTCTCGGTCCAAGTAGACAAATTTACATTTCCGTGGATTGTAACGCCTTGGACACTAAAGAAGAAGATACCCCTCCTCCTCGGGACGACCTTTCCTATCCATTGCCGCAGCCTCTATAGATTGCGATGCGCGTGATTTGTCACTTTACGTGTGGGGATGATGAAGCACGCCTGCAAAGGTAGTTAAAGCTCTCGTGAGCACCTTCCCAAAAACCCTCAGGGTTTTGTGATTGAGACGTCAGACGATTTCACAGACTACACACTGGACGAGTTAGAGGCTGCCTATGGAGAAGAGCTTGTTGAAGAGGACACAGGTGGCTCTGTGAAAGAACTCTTTCCCCTCGTAAGAAGTCGATTTGCTTGAGGCAAGAGTTTTCGACCCTATCAAGGAGGAAGATCTAAAACGAGGAGAAGCCAAAACCAGTTTAGAGGAACCTCCCGAGGACCTTGTTCTAAAACCTCTACCTCAAAGATCTCAAGTATATCTTCTTGAGAGAAGGTAAGCACTTACCTCGATTATCTCCTCCACACTATCACAGGAAGAAGAAGATGAGTTGGTTGACATTCAAGAAAATGAGAAAGCTTTCTATTTGGTGTAGGTGATATAAGAGGAATATCTCCAGCACGCCTCAGTATGCATAAGATTAGAACCGAAGAAGGTGCAAAGAGTATAAGACAACCGCAGAGACGTTTAAACCCACACATGCAGAAGTGGTGAAGAAGGAGATTATTAAGTCGTTGGATATGGGGATCATTTATGCGATAGTCGATAGCGATCAGGTGTCTCTTCACTCAGGTAGTACCTAAAAAGGAGGTACTACCATTGAAAAGAATGACAAAGGTGAGAGGTAGCGGTCGATTAGTCGGGTACATGAGTCTCAGATAGACTATAGGAAGCTAAACGAGGTGACCTTAAAAGACCATTTCCCTCTCCCTTCATAGACCAAATGTTGGAACGGTTGGCGGGCATGCTTTCTAACTCAAGCTCGGACGGTTATTCAGTTATTTCCAAATCCCTATTGACCCAGAGATCAAGAGAAAACAACCTTCACCGCCTATGGTACTTTCGCTTATAAAGTAATGCCCTTTGACTTTGTAATGCACCGTCTGTTAGGTGTGATGCCCGAAAGACAATTTTGTAATTGTTTTATTTAATAAATGAAATGATATTGTTATTCATATTTATTATTCTCATATTCACCGATGTGACAATAGTAATTACACTACGTAAAACCCTAAAGTATATCGTTTATGTAATCACTTAACTCGTTGTATGGTATATACACGGGAGGATTGAGTTAGTGAAGATGTACTTAAAATACAATTAGCCCAGAAGGAAGTTAATCGGTAGTATCGGGTCTCTCATTTAACGTGCTATTAATGCGCCCATAACACAATAGGTGTGATTGTCTTATCCGACTTTCGGTTAAGAGAACCTAATGGGGCATTTATATATGATAGATATATCATATAGGTTTGGACCGATTTGATTAGAGTTCACGATATAATTCCGTAATCGTAGAAGTCTTATCGAATCAATGGATGATCATATTTATGGATATATCTTAATCCCGGAGGTGATCACTACCAACCGCTTGAATCAAGATGAAGTTTGACTTGATCATAATGATTACACTCGAGTCTGGGTGGTCCGAATTACCCCATCTTGGCATTGTAATCGATTGAGTGAGTAGTCTCAGGTTATCACAGATACGGAATCCATTCCTTCCATTTACGGAAGTAGATGTATAGCTTCCTTATTTGTTAATCCTAGAAATCGATCGATCCATGGAGTTCATATTACATCGATTAGCTACCAAATGAGTTGTATGAATTAATTGATCACTAGGGGTTAATGGTAAATAAGGATAAGAGGTTCTAAAAAGTGGTTAACGGTAACTTCCCGATGTAGAATGAATGCATAACATGAGGATTAATCCATATGTAATGATTATATCAATGGACGCTTATTATTATTCTCGTGAGGAGATAAATATAATCTTATAATCGGAGGAGTGCAAACATGGATTATGGTGGCATATTCTCGTGATTGATTTATCGAATATAATTATTCTATAATTATTTATTTGATTTATCGGAGTCACTGATTATTAGTCCATGGTCCCCGACGTGCCTCCTAATATAGCATAGCTATTCTCGGACGTCGAATCCTAATAATATTAATTTAGTTCTTGTTGGACTTTATTAAAACGATATGTGAATTAATTGTTTAGTGGACTATTAAATTAGTTGGGCTAAATAATTAAATATGTGAAAAGACATTTTTCATAATCTTGGCCCAATTTATGTGTGTTGGTCGAAATTAATTAGTGACTAGGTCACAAGCAATTTTCGCCCCATGTATTAATTTAGGAAACAAGAATTAGTTTCTTGTGGATTAATAAGACATGTGCATAAAATATTTATTGGATAAATATTTATGGAAAGAAATAAAGATAAATGTTATTCTAGATTTGTTCTAGAATATTATGGAATTATCTTTTATTTAATGGGATTATTATAATTGATTTTGTATTAATTATTAAATCCTTGGAGGTTAAGTTTTACTCTCCTATATAAAGAGAGTTCTTCCAAGCCTTAATACAACACAATATTTTCGACTTCTCCTCTTAGAGAGAAGAAGTGATAATTTCGGCCAAGGGGAATATGGGGAAAAATCTTGGAGATTTTTCCGGTAGCATATCGGAAGGATTCGAGTCGAGAATTTCCTTCCACCGGGAGTTGCTTGGATCACACGTGACGGAAGATCGTGGTGCTCTTCACACCTTCGCTCGCTCTTTCTATATCATGTTCTCCAACTTGATATTGAGATCCAAGAGGTATGTTCTACAACCCCTTGTAGATGTAGATCTAGTTATTTTATTACGTGTAATTTATAGATCTAGATCCTTAAATCGCTTCTGCTATGGATGGTATTACTAACACCAGGCTACATTTCAAAGATGTATGTTGGCTATCTTTGATGGACTTATAGAGAAATGCATGGAGGTATTCATGGACTACTTTCGGTGTTTGGCACATCGCTTACGGACTGCCTTGAAAATCTAGACAAAGTAATCGCAAAGGTGTGTGGAGAAGAACTTGATTCTCAAATGGGAGAAGTGCCATCTTATGGTAACCGAAGGGATTGTTTTAGGTCACAAGATTTCCGCTAAAGGCATAGAGGTTGATAGAGCTAAGATAGAAGTTATTGAAAAGATGAATTACCCCTAAACACGAAAGAAGTAAGAAGCTTCCTTGGTCATGTGGGGTTCTATAGAGATTTATAAAAGATTTTTCAAAAATATCTAAACCTTTATCAACTTTATTGAAAGATGACATCACTTTCAATTTCGATAATGATCACAAATGCCTTCAAAGAGCTAAAATGGCGTTTGACCTCTCGCCTCTATCCCCGATTTCTCCGGATTGGAACATGCCATTTGAATTAATGTGTGATGCCTCCAATTACGCTGCCGGTGTCAGATTGGGGCAAAGGATTAATGGTAAGTTCCAACCTATTTCCTACGCAAGTCATACCTTGAATCCAGCCCAAGCAAACTACACCACTACGGAGAAGGAATCGTTAGCGCTTGTGTTTTCCATGGATAAGTTCCGCAGCCTATTTGCTTGGTGCCAAGGTGATTGTATGGATCGATCATGCGGCTTTATGCGCTTTGATGAACAAGAAGGATGCTAAACCGAGATCGCCGAGATGGATTCTTACACTACAAGAATTCGATGTTCACATCAAGCGACATACGGGGTAGTGAGAACATCGAAAGGACCATATTTCGAGAGTTTTGCCAAGAA
The DNA here is from genome assembly GCA_026214975.1 of Gentiana macrophylla. Classification (NCBI taxonomy): domain Eukaryota; kingdom Viridiplantae; phylum Streptophyta; class Magnoliopsida; order Gentianales; family Gentianaceae; genus Gentiana; species Gentiana macrophylla. The sequence goes on from CM047811.1 coordinate 96,344,871, forward strand.
ATGGAGGAGACTCCTGTGACATTGATCTTTATTACCCTTCGAGAGCGTTATGAACATGGAAGTCCACACTCGACCCCTCCTGGTATGCTTCGATTGTCAATTATCTTCACCGCTATCTCAACCTCGAATTCTCTTACCGTGAGAAGAAGAAGTTCTTCTCGATCTAAAGTACTATGTCCGGGAAGAACCATATCCGCTCAAGATCCGCAAGGATGGGTTGCTTCGCGGTGTGTCCCTCGAATCCGAGCAACGGATATTATTGAGCAATGTCATAGTGGTCCCACCGGTGGTCATTTCAATCCATGGAAAACCGCTGCCAAAATATTTCAATGTGGTTTTTACCGCCCGTAATCTTTAAAGATATCAAGCTTTTCGCAAAGGTCGTGATAGGTGCCAGAGAACCGCACTTTGACAAAGGCGGTATGATATGCCGCTTAAACCCATTTTGGAGTGTGAAGTGTTTGACGATGGGCATTGACTTTATGGGACCATTTCCATCTTCATGGAAATAAATACATTCTCGGTCTGTAGACTACGATTCAAATGGGTAGAAGTTGTCGCAACTCCACCGAATGATCATAAACGGTGATGAAATTTCAAGAGGAACATTTTCATGAGGTTTGGTCGCCCTAGAGCTCGACGATGAAGGGTCACACTTCATTAATAAACCACTAGATAAGCTCGTTAGCTAAGTATGGTGTTAAGCATAAGAGTGGCACACCATATCACCCTATGACCGGTGCAGGCAAGTTGAGCGAGTAATCGTGAGTATAAAGAAAATCCTCGAGAAAACGGTCAACTCCCATCGAAAGGATTGGAGTCCAAGTCGGATGATGTATCGTGGGCTTACAGGACCGCATACAAAAATCCTATGGGTACATCACCATACCAAATGGTTTATGGAAAGCCTTGTCATTTGCCGGTGGAGTTAGAGCATGAGCTTATTGGGCAACTAAGTTTCTAAACTTCGACTCCCAAGCTTGTGGAGAACGTAGGCTCCATCGGATACATGAATTAGACGAGTTCGGACTCCAAGCTTATGAGAGTTCACGGATAAGCAAGGAAAGGATGAAATTCCTTCATGATAAAAAGATCAAGAAAAGGGAGTTTCATGCAGCGAACCTGTATCGTTATACAATTCCAGCTGCATCTTTTCCTGGAAAGCTAAGGACGCGCGTTGGTCCGGTCCATTTGAGGTCCCGTCGTCTTTCCTAGCGGCGTTTTGGAACTTAAGGGGATTGGTGATCAGCCGCTCAAGGTAAATGGTCAACGATGCAAACACTACATTGGCCAACCAAGGAATCACCCGAGATAGTTAAATTCCTTGATTTGCTTGGTTGTATCACGCCGGAGTCGATGATTGCGACGAGTTCTCCCTGCACTATTTTTTCGATGCTATCGCTGAATCACCACCAAGTTTTTGCCGGAAGTTGGGACATGGAACAATATTGGAAGGAAGTGGCTTTGAAGAAGAATAAAGCACTAAAAAGAGCCATAGTCGTCAAAGAAGATCAAACAGCCTGGGAGAAATGGGTGGGTCGGATCCCGAGTTTGCACTGGCTGTTCTCGTAGTCATAATTATGTTACGACTGCTGATGGGATGACCGCAAAAAGCCAAAATGGCCCGACCAAAGCTAAGTTTAAATGGTGTCGAGCTAACGACATAAACCAAAAGCGCCAGCAGGGGCATCCTAGATATCCAATCTTGTTTTAGTTTTTCTTAGTTCTTTTGTTTTCGCTTGTTGTTTTAGTTAGATTTACTAAGCTTTAATGTTTCTATCTGTCATTAGTTGCTTTCTATATATGGATCTTTACGGAGTTCGCTTCGAGGAATTCGCTCATTAGTCGGATACCGATCACAAAGAGATGATGGACCAGGAGGCACTATAGTTCTTCATGTAGATTTTGACATTAGACTGTGTTAAGACCATCACGACGTTATCATTGTTCCACCTTGTTCGGGAGGCAGCGATTTCACGATCGAGGAGTTGCAGAGGCCATAGGACGCCCCTTACACGATCCTTAATGATCCTATGTCGACGGATTTGGCACTAGTCGCGGGCCGAGCATTTCGTAGATGTTGAGGTAGTGGTGAAGATTGGTGTTTGCAGGATGAGTACGACTTTCCTCCGGCTATCGACATGCTTCAAGCGCCTCATTCGCCTAGTGGATTGGGACGAGATCTCACGCAGATTAGTGATTTCTTAGTTAGTTTTGCTTTCGCCGAGCCCCAACGTAAAAACGGAAGCGCCAGTGGGAGGCAACCCAACGCTTTATTTGTGTTTGTTTTATTTTCAAGTTCTTTTAAGTTCTATGCTTTGCTCGTGTTGTACTTTTGAATTTGGGATTATCGATAATAAAAGTTTTCAGATTTAGTCAAAAAAAAAAAAAAGAAGAGCAATTTTGCATTTTTTTCTTCTCGACGCTCGCTCATGAATATGAACGCCCGTCCGACTATCGTTTTTTTGGACGCCGTCCAATATAATGGACGCCCGCCTACAAAAGTCCTCCTATCCTCGTATTCAAAAATACCCCATGGACGAAGGCTCAATTCTCGGGACGCCCGTCCGCTTCATGCGGTTACTAGTGAACGCCCGTCTCAGAAGGATGGACGAGCGCCCACTCGAGCCTATATATACCTGCTCTAGGCGTGAACCCTCATTTCCCTCGCGATTTTCAAAAGTGAAACCCGACTTCCCCTTCTCCAAACCTAAAATCTTCGCTTTCGAACCAAATTTGGCGATTCTTGTTGCAAAAGAACGGTCTTTGCACCTCTTTTCATTTATCCACCCATTTCTCCAACAATCAACGAGATTTGAAGAATCGAGTTTATTCAAATATGCCATTTTGACAAAAGTTGGCATTTTGGTGGCCAATCATGGTGTTTCGGGCTTCTAACTGCTGATTCATCATCCTCTCATAGCGCTGGGTAAGTCTATAGCAACTTTTCTCGTTTCCATTCAAGTTTTTGTGAGTTCGATCTTCGCTCGACTCATTTTCTTGAATATGCACTCACATCGTTCTATTTTTCTCGCTTGTTGCCCTTTTTCTTCCCGACTCGTTGTGATGATGATGTGGTGCGCTTTGTGGTGGTTGTTGGTGGTATGCTTTGATTGAAATCCCGATTCGGACGATAAACGGGTAACCATTTGTGTGAATGGTTTAGTTTAGTTATAAGTTTGACAATGGTGCGCAAGAAGGAAATTGTGAAACGTTATGGTAAAGCGGTTAGCCCGGGAGAAAGGTAAACGGCAACGCCCCGAGTTTGATCCATCCGACTGGACCCTAACAGAGGAGTAGTCTTTAGAGATCAACCGCCTAGAACATCTCAACGAGCTAGAACTAATTTAAGAGATGATTCCCTTCCGATTCAAACCGAGGAAGATGATGAGGTCCTCTCGTTAGGATGTCTCGAGGCACTCTGGGGTGGTGAATCTTCAGAGTCGAGGTTGGTATTGAGGATGTCGCTCAGGGGAGGAGGTCGAAACCGAAGCTACACATGCACCCCTAAGAAGAAAGCTAAGAATATTGCCCTCTTGCTATGCCCCGCCGATTCGTCAATCCACGAGCTCATAAGGCCTACACTAAGGATTATGTGACTAGGAGTATGATCTTTGACAGAGAGGTCAAGACACAACAAGTTGATCCCGCCTTCGTGAAGATGTTAAAGGCTCGGAAATGGGATGAGTTATCAAAATTCCTCCTACCCCGGTCAATGATTCTATAGTGAGAGAGTTTTATGCTAATTGTTCTCGAGACGGATTTGGATGATGGTTTTGTGATGGTTCGAGGTGTCAAAGTGCCTTTTTCCGCCAAGGTGATCAACCGAAATATAAGTTGCGGCAAGCTAGCGGCTTGGATTACAAGGAGGAGATCGCTAGACGGCAAAATGAGGAGGTAAGGATCCGGATGGAGGAGCCGCGATTGAAAGTTTGTCCGGATGTGGTATGGGTGTTGAGACCGAATGGTGATAAGGAAGGAGTTAATCACCATGACTTGGACCGAGGATTGGAGGGTTCATCGTCGGTTTATCCGTAGTCGGTTGATTCTAAGAATAATCTCACACATTTCTATATCGTTGATCTTCGGGATGTTGTATGCATTAGTTTTCGGGTTGAATGTTGATGTCGGACAAGCTTTGTTTGATGACATTTTGGCGAACGTAAAGGTATCTACCCGGAGTTTGATAGTGCCCCATTTGATACATCGCTTATGTTTGATGTCAAGTTGCCGAGTATACATCGCACCACAAGACGCAAGAGCTACCCCTATTCGTAGAGAGAAGGTCGTTCCCGCTGGCTTGAGCCTGGTTCCACCTCGACACCGCCGAGCTTCAGCTTTTCGGATTATCTTCTTCCGAGATTACTCGGCATAGTATGGCTCATAGTTTGAGGGCGATGTTGAGTGACATCCGGGATGGCCAAGATAATATCTTGTCGGTTTTGGAATGTATCGTTGATGGACGGCAACCGAGGATCGGGCGGGTGTTCAATGCAAGTAATATGGATTATGTCTTCTCCGAGCGAGATAGAGCGGGTGATAGCCGAGGTGGTCAAGATGGAGGAGAAGCCCGAGTCGATGAGGAGGATGAGCCCCGGCAGGCCCCTCGCATCGCTTCTACTACGCACTCGAGCCTACCTGCACGACATCCACCGCTGTCGTGAATTACTTGCATCCTCCTCATATTGCGCCCTCGCTGGTGATTCTCGCCGTTATCCTCCGTCTCGATGATCCGATCCCGCCCGAGTGATCTTGAGATTTTTATTGCATTTTCTCGCTTGATGTATTTCTTCCTTTTATCCGTATTCGATTTGGTTGTACGATGACTATTACTACTTTCTTTTGATGCTTCCATGATTTTCGTGACTTTCTATTATCGTAGGCGATGTTGTCTTCAATCATGTAAGTCGCCTAGCACCACGCATACTTGGATTGCGATTTCGCTGGTATTATGATCATTTTGGATGACGCTTGTTGTTATATCTCTTTCATTCATTCCTTTCACATTATTCCGTTATTGTACCCCGCTTTTTCCCGAGATTCTCGTTGTTTTGTCGAGTAGTATGAGATCTAGTTTTTGTTGAGCTCTCGGTTGAGTTCGGTTTGGACGTTGTTTCCAACGCTTTTGCGAGTGTTGTTTCTTTCGTGTTCGCCCGACCAACATCTCGATTTTCTACGCAGATACAAACCTAAGTTTCTTATCCTTTTATTTTGCACAAATGGGGACATGTTGCATTGTTAAGTGTGGGGAGGGATAGTTCGATTTGTACTTATGCGTATTAACGCTTGTTTAGTACGTTAGATTGTTGTTTTATGCGTAATTTTATTGATTTTTCAAAATTTTCCGACACTTTTGTTTTTGATTTGTCCCGAGTAGGCAATTCGATTTGAAGTTCGTTGTCTTTATAGTCATCTATGCGATATTTCATGTACTTGATAAGTTAGTTGTTTCACCGACGACACTACTTTTCACGAGCCATAGTGAATGATGAGCTACTTTATAAAGTTATACCCGTTTTGGATTAGTAATTTTGATTTTCTTATAAGTCATGTGCTTAGTGCTACGATATATCTTGAGATTTATGGTAGTTTGTATTTAGATCCAAGTATGGGATGTTGTGAATATCTAGAGGTTTGAATGTGATGAGTAGCACGTAACTAATGTCAAATGAGAAGTTGGAAAATTTAAATGAATCTATGTGTGTAGGAAGCTAGTCGATGATTTGAGTGTGATAGGGTATACCACGATGTCCTATACCACTATGATGACTAAGAGCTCACAACAATTAGTAAAAGTCGCCTTTATGATTGGAGTAAGGTAGGGATTATCTTGAAATGTCCTATTCTCGCATGAGGACAATAGCTTCTTCTAATGTGTGTTTAAAAGTGAATGAATTCGATCAATTTAAGATATGTTATGAATTAAATGAAAGACTTAGTTATCATCTATCTTATCCCCAAAGAGAAACCGATAGATATGTCGTAGAATTATCCTCTCGAGTATTTCGTAAAGGCCCTAGATATATTCGATCATTCTTTTGGGATATTTCACGCTTGTAGGGTGCACCTTATGAGTGTCACTTATTGCTAATCTAGAGGGGGTGTTAGCCAGTTTTACTTTGAATTATTCAAGTTTGGATTTAGTGGAAATTTTCTATGGCTTTGCACACACACGGTGGTGAACTTCTAATTTATTGGCTATGTGGTATATGTGTTGAGATGTCTATATTCGCTCCGAGCCTTTACCTTGTTTTGTTTTGCTCGGGACGAGCAAAAGTTTAAGTGTGGGGGAGTTGTTAAGGGTGAATTTACTTGGGTTATAACGCTATATTTTGTAATATTTTCCCCCACATTCGTATGAATTGCATGGAAATCACGTGTTTAAATGGAATTATTGAGCGAATGACATTTTTAATGAGTTAATCGCAAAGTTGGTGAATTTATATGTTTTAATTATGATTTTATGTTTATTGGAATTATGTTATGCTTTGCGGTGTTTTTGATGTCATATAGGTACAAGTATGTGGCTCAATTGATGATCAAATGTTGATGAATTTCGAGCTAATTCAAGATAAATGAGATAATGGTGAATTGGATAGAGAAGAAAAGAAGATAAAGATGGAATTATCAAGTCTTGATCGAAGCTGGACTAGCGTTCATCTGAGCCGAACGAGCGTCCATGTCTGATCAAATGGACGGGCGTCCAGAGAGGATATTTTACATTCAGGAAGTTTGGACGCATGGTGGACGCTCGCACGGACGGGCGCCTGAAGAAGACTCGCCCGACTCAAAGATCGGACCACACCTGCACAAAGCGCCCAGGTAGGTCGGACGGGCGCCCAAATACGATCGAACGAAAGAATCGACCTAGTTTTGACCTAGCCGCCTTTGACATCTATTTAAGCAGTAGCGCCCCAAACCCGATATACACATTGGAGAGAATCGAAAAAATTCATCCTTAAACACAGCAGTTACTTTTTTTTCTTTTCGTTTTTATTTTCTTTATGCAACCAAAACAACTTTTTGATTTCAAGATTATCATGAGTAGCTAAACTCTTGGGTTGGACGAACGGGTGAAGCAATTCAAGAGGTGTTTGGTTTTCTTATTTTCTGCGTTTTGCAATCAATAAAAGGTCAGATTTTTTATTGCGTTTATTTCATGCTTCATATCGATAGATAAAGCCTGTGATATTTGTTTGACGATAGTTGAATGAATTCTAGATCACCGCAATAGTAATCGTTTAATCAATTTGTCTAAAACGAAAGTTATCAAATTGTTGACCTCAGATAATAGATTCGGAAGAATTTATGCCTATCGTGCTTGAAGAATCAATCTTTGATAAAAGTTGATAAATAAATTATCTAAGAAATTAGTAATTTGCATCGGGTATAGGTTAATCTTGGCCTTTAGTTGATTTGCATGCGTAGGAAATTAGAAGCCTTTATTGCTTTCTTGAATTGTGAATCCTTGTTCGCCTCCGCTTTCTCCCCATTATTTGGTAAACCTTGAATTGTTAATTCGTGACACGCTTAGCTTAAACTAAAAACGCATTAAACCCTACGTTCCTCGTGGGATCGACCCGGAATAACCGCTTTACTACAAGCTTTGCACTTGGAGCGACTAACCGGATTTTTATTTCTTGTCTTTTTGTTTCATTTACAAAAATCCACCACAGTGCATGTTTATATAAGCTTGAATTTCATCAATCCAACATGGAATCGGTGTTGGTGCATCGATTTCCATGATTTCTGTAATTTCAATTGTAGGGACAGCAAGATATTCCACCATTATTGAGGGGTCCGCGATTTCCTCCTTAAGAGATAGCTTGGAAAGGTAATCTACCTGCTCGTTATCTTCTCTTCCAACTCTGATGAATTCACAATAGTTGAAGTCGGATCTCAATCGTCTGACAATCTCACCATATTTTTCTACAATGCCGTAATGTGTTCCATTGTCCCCCGAGATTTGGTTGACGATGAGTCGCGAATCGCAAAGAGAATTCAACATTTTCCACTCTCATTTCCTTTGCAAGCTTAAGCCCGGCTATGACAGCCTCATACTCAGCTTGATTGTTTGTGGTCGGGAACTCGAACCTTAGAGCTTTTTCGATTTCTTCCGTTGTTCCTAGCTCGCCTAGGATAACACCGGCCCCGTGACGGACCTTTTCTATGCTATCAATCCTTACCGGCAGTGTACCGGGTCAAATTGTAGTGATAGAGTGATGAGTCAGGTGTCGATCCTCAGGGAAAACTTGGTAATTCACCGTGTGATTAAACACCAAGAAACTGTTATTATCTCAATCTAAGTCGCAATTTTATCATCCAACCAAACTCTAAACTAACAAAGCATAAAACTAAAACAGATATATATAAGTATATAAATATATATATAGATATATAGCAATACATATATATATATATAGATATAAGTATATATAGGTACCAAAACAATATCTAAGGGAGGGAGATAGATATTATAATTATAGACTAGCCAAGAATATGTTATTGAATCCTTATATCTTTTAGTGAAATTGGATGTCTTTGGATCTTTATTTTAAGTTAAATCAATTATACGTAAACGGTGCACTCCTTAACTAAACAATTCATTCTCACACGAGCATCCGAAATTGTCATATGTCCAATCATTTGTCCAAGGTCATCCTCAAGCATGGGTCACTCCCGCTTTGTCATTCGCCAATTTTAAGGTATGTCAATTAAACAAATGAATTAAACGTAATAATCTCTCGAGTACATATTTCAATAAGAGTTTGTTTCTCCCAAACAAATCTACCCCGGTTTAGAAATCGGATTCCGTTGTCACGCTTTCACTCGCCAATTTTACCCTCCGGTCTTTCTATTAACGAGTTCATAACCTAACTACGAGGCGTCAATTCATAATTAGATTATGAATTCTTTCATATCAAGTAGCTAATTCAATACTTAATATAGAAAGAGATTCATTATAACCGATTTTTATCCAATTTTAGTATAGTCATCATACATTTCCTAAAAAGATAATACTAATCCAATTTCATATCTTGGCTAGATACTAGGTTAGCCTAATATCATTATAAGTAAGATACTAATAACAACATAAATACATTAGAAAAGTTACAGATTATAATCGAAGCTTCAGAGTTGTATCCTCCGGAAATAGCAACTCCTTTACATCAATGAGCCTTGATACATCTTCTAAGCATTATAACGATACTTTATACTACAAAGATTATTCCGGCAGAGTGCCGCTTATGTGCTTTTATTTAACTAAAAACAACAAAACGAAACTATATATAGATATAGAGAAGAGATATATGCATTGGTACACTTCAATATGGTTGCATTTGAGGTCTATTTATAGACCATATCACAAGGCGGGCGCTGCCGGACCACCACCGCGCGTGCCGCTACACAAATATATTCCTTGTCGAGATTTGTGGGCCTGGGCCAGAGATTTTTCTCGCAATATTCGCCTTTCCGGCGCGTGCCGGTCATACAACATATCCGATGTTTGTAAAACCTATCTCGAGCTGTAGACCTCAGATTGACATGATTTGATATTCGTTGGAAAGCTCTTTGAAGGCCTACAACTTTCATCAAGGACTTTTCTCTGAAAATGCCTCTAAGTTAGATCAAATGTCCGTTGAAGATGAATTACGGTAGAAACATTAAGTACAGTTGATCTGTTCAAAGTTGTTAGATTTTGGCATAATCTTTTATCCCACAAAAACTCATGATTTATACTTCAAAGTATGTCATATTTTGGGATCTTGGTAAACATCCGATCCTCGCAACAAACTCAACTAAACACCAAACGAATCGACAAAAACTATCATTTTTATCGCTTTTATAACTTATGCATCTAATTATAACTAACTATGATTTTTATAAGTTTTTAATGCATTTATATGAAATTATACTAAAATATCATAAATATAATAATAAAAAGTCTTATAATTTGATCATATATTTTTCATACATCACAACTCCCCACTTAGCTTTTGATCGTCCTCGAGCAAAATAAGCGATAATATAATTCTTCTAGATTAAATTCCTAACTTAGTAACGTATGCTGTCAACATTATAATTATATTAATTTCATCTATCTAAGATATTTTAGAAGATAAAAAGTGTATATAACTTAATAAACTAGCTATAAAATATTATTTGAATGAAATTTTTCATGAATCACTTTATAAGTATAAATAAAATATTTAGAACAACTTTTAATCTCCAATCGTATGATTTATCGGAATCAATGACTAAGTCAAGTAGTTGGCAAATTGGCTTGTAACGTTCGTGCTCGTGGTAGTTGGCTAATCGAAAAGGATAACAAAGGGAAATCAAAAGAGATAGAAGCAAGTCGTACGTACTTACACCTTCATCTTCTGATCAAAAATTTCTCAATCAGTAACACTCCTGACACTGTTTTCAATTTTTAACTTTAATAACTTCCAAAATATGGTTTTCTTTTTTTTTTTTTTTTTTTTTTTTTTTTTTTTTTTTAATAAATAAGAACTTAAGAACATAGGCATTGCTTTATCAAGATTGATCGGAGTACTACTACTTTTCGATCGAAAATCACGAATCCGGTTTCTTAAACTCGTGATAATTCTTGAGAGTTTTGATTCGACTTTTTTTCTTTTTTCATCGATTTATAGCATATACCTTCATTCCCAAAGAATAGGACATTTCGTGATAATACCCTATTTGGACTACTATCATCAGTGCAAATTTTATCTCGATATTTTATTTTTGGGTTGTCGATCAAAAACAGTAAAAGATACCTATAATACTGTTCTTAGATTTTTTTTTTTTTTTTTTTTCGAGAATAACCATATTTGATAATAAATTGCCTTCCGAATAACATTCATTTCAATCTCAAGATATACCAAATTTCGATGTCATCACCGCTATCCATAAATACATACCAAACTTATGGATTTTCAAAGAAATGTAGACCATTATTAAGTTAGGATTGTAATTTCTAGTTAATAATAATGGCTATTTCGAGTGAGGTCTTGATCACTCTACAAGGTGCTGAGGTGGGGACAAAAATGGAAATTATGTTCGTGTAGGCTTATTTGGCTCGTTTATCAAAGTTATGCCAAAAATCTCATCATTCCTAATCCGATTCCAATTTCATACTTTGTCTTGAAAAGAAAATTATTCTAAAATTTCATTATAATTATAAGTAACTTTTGTCTAATTTCATAAAAAATATTTCATAATATTTATCAAGATATATATACTTAAAATCTTATTAAGAATCTAAAATAGACATAATTAATATAAGAATAATATATCAAGATTACTTTACTTAATTAAAAATTTATTCTATCCAAATATATCATTTTTATCAAATAATTATATATTATTGCTTATTAAACTAAGTGTATAAGTATTTGATGTATTAAATTCAATTTATTTACTAACCAATCTCTACTCCCCACTTATGAATTGGCATCGTCTCGATGGCTAATGAGTAGTAAAATTTGGATTAGAAAATAAAATGAATTCTATCATGGTTAGATTATTTTAGGTGTCAAATAGAAAAGCGCTTATATAATATAGAAGAAAAACATTTAAAAACATAAATTAAAACATGCAAATATATTACAATACTAAAACACAACTTAAAACTACTAGAATGTTAAACTAGAAAACCATAAATTAAGTTAAACTAATTTAAACTAATTTTTTTAACTAAGTTATTTTAATTTATTGAACTTATACTAACGCATCGCACTACTATTATTAATTCGTTATTCCTTCTTTTCTACCAACAAAGTTATCTAATTTTCACCATCGACGATCCTCCCGAATATCGATCGGTAAAAGCTCAACACGAGGAATACGAATGGAAAATATTCATCCGTCGCTCTTTCCGAACCCTTGCCAAACGAACACATAACCTAGAAATCAACCATCCAAATGGTAAAGGATGATAATTCGGTCTTCTCCCGAACATAGAAAACTCACGGTGATTTCGAATCAAGACTCCCCAATCTATAACAAACTCCAAAGAGTAATCGATAAAGAAGCATCAATTCATCATCACTAACTTCCGAGAAATTAACAGCTTGGATAAACACGTGAATTGATGAATCGCTTCCACGCTCTAAGATGGGGAAGCAAAGCGCCAGAGATACATTTTGATCAATATCATAATTGTAGAACAAGAGTGGACAAGCTTCCGAATATTTTGTAATAAAACCGTTAGCGGTATCCAATCTCCATTGGTACTCAAAATGACTAGGTGAAGTTTGAATTTGGCGGAATCAAGAAAATTTGATTTATGTTGGTGGAAGTGAAAAGGAACAAAAGAACTCCTCTCACAAAGAATGATTGTGTTAATGACACAAGATTAGCTTCGACAAGATGAATAGAATTCTCTTACCACAGTAACATTAATCCTACCTCTCGGCATACGACAAAAATAGTCCCACCCATCTACATCCATCCTCGTAAACGCCCAGTTGTCAACCTTTCTGAAATTTAAACCTTTCTCAATCAACACCGGTGATTGATTGAAATTACTTATATAAGGGTTGTGAACCAAGCATACATAGGCTCGTAAGGGACTTGATGAAAAAATGTATTTGGAATGACAGAATTTGGTGTATGTGGAGGTGAATAACTGTTTACGGATGAACGATCGGACATTTTAAACTTTTTATAGCAAGAGAATTAAAGCAAAGGAAGGGAATGAGCATTTTAGAATGTCATCTGTTTCCTTTATAGACAAAGCTTGGACCTGAAATGGAAATATCCCGAGAAGATCCTCGCAGCTTACTACACCGGGCGTGCGGACACCAACCGGCGCGTGCCGGTCAAATAGTGCTTTCGATCAGAGATATTTCAATTTCTAGCTTGATCCAGATTTATTTTCGACAAATGATTCTCGCAAATTTCTAAAACGTGGGGAAAAGATCTATAAACATCCGAAAACTACGATAAAAGATACAAAATAACAATGTGCACTACCCCGAGAGTGCATCAAACGCTTAACGACAAAACAAACATAACAAAAACTAAGTCAAACCAAAAAGTAGATAGTTAAATAACAAAGAAAAGAAATCACTCGCCCTCATCATAGTTAAGATCGATGTCATCGGTAGAGGTCGCATCGAGATGATGATGATCCAAATGTAGATAGAAACGAAGTATAATCAGCTCCTTGCATCGCTGCGTCGTATGAATACCATAATCGAATCATTGTGGATCCGATATGAAGTTCGAAATGATGTCTCGGTCCTCATCGTCGACATAGAAATCGATCCTCAAGTCCAAATGAACCCAATCCTCGCTGTCACATCTGCCATGAAGTCACTCCTCTCATGCCCAAGGATGTCCCTGGTGTACTCAGAAACATACCACCCTCGTCCCTATGGATGACGGCGTATAGTCCTCGATAAATAATGTGGCGGAATCGGCGGAATCCAATCGGCATAGTATACGGGTAAGGCCGACTATAGGGGTGTCTAGCAGATATCTCAAAGAAATCTAGATCAAACTCACTCATAGCATCTCGAAATCCTCTCTCGACCAACTCTAATGTCCTCAGCCCAATGTCTATTCTCGCTTCACAAAGTTAAAGCTATATTAGCATCGGCCTAGCCTGAGCTTGAACTAAATGTCAAACATAGCCTCAACTTGACTCTTGTGGTCGATGTGGATGCTAGGTGGTCTAGGTACTTGAGTGCCAATAGGAGGTGGAGGTTGTTGTTGCCGACGATTAGGATTATTGTAATTTATTACTCCAAAGAGGTAAGGCTCTCGCTTAAGACCAATGGGAGGAATGTAGGAGACACAGATTCTATCCGAGGGTAAGACAGGACTTCAAGCAAGCTCACACAAGGCGAGAGAATGAGACTAGGAACGGAGACGCCCCCTCGATAACGAGTCCTTGCAAACTCACATGCCTTAGAAAAGATCAATTTCCCAGATTTATAGGAATATCATTAACCATGGCCAAGCAATAACTACTTCCTCTCGACCAAACGCACAAACATGTGTGGAAGGACATACATTATGGCCTAAGAACTGCTTTTTTATTGCCCGTATGTCCCTAATACAATTCCCATAAGCAAACCTATTTTCTATCCATTCAAAGAGGTGGGGTCAAAGGCTTCTTTGGCTTCATAAGCTTTGGTTTGTAGAGCCATAGGATGTTCTAAACCCCACACATTGTGATAATCCTCCTCTTCCGGTATATCGCTTAAGCCATAGAATACATTAATCATAGCAGGTAAAAGTAACATTAACACTTCTTAGAGGGATATAGGTCATCTCTCAACCAGACAAGATCATAAGTAGATAATACTTGAATAAAACTCGATACCATAGTAAACGTTAATCTTATCTTTCCTATCCATAGCTACATCCAACCATCCTCTATCCTTGAAAATTTCTTTCACTTCTTTCCCAATCTTCAAAAATCAATCCTCGCTCTAACCAAACCTTACTTTTACTAAAGTACTCATCATGTGCCTGCTTAGCTTCTTCACTAGCGGTTTTCTCAAAGGTTAAACTTTCTCTTTTTTGGTTAAAGGTCTAGTTTGAACTACCGGTACTACGATTGGTACTTCAGTTTTTTTCCTCTTAGGATTACTTTAGATGATGAGGCCATCTACGATAGTGATATGACAAAACAACAACACAAACAAACAACACCAACAACAAGAACAAACAATTACTTAGGCTAAAAATCAAAATAAATTCAAAATAAATTCAGAAAATTAACTAAAATTTGAAATATTTGAAATATATATATATTATTACCTTAAGAAGCTAGAATGAAAAGCTAGGTCGGAATTAATTGGTCGCTGAATGAGAGAAAAGAGAGCCTTGAACTTGCCAAGCTTCAACTTTTTCCAATGGGTATCTTCTTTTATGATTAAGTTGAAGAGAAGAAGAGAGATTAACACTTATTTGATGTTTGAGTGAAGAAAATTGATTGAAAATTGTTGATTTTTAAGAAGAAGAAAGGGAGAAGTCGTGCTGTTCTTCAATTTGAATTGAGGGTATGAGAAATGAGGAAAGGGGCGCATTTTTTAGGTTTAAGTGTGTACACACCGGCGCGTGCCGGTAGTGTACCGGCGCGTGCCGGTCACATGGCCCAAAAAAAACGGAATTTTTATCATTTTTTTGTGTAATAAGCTCTAATTATTTCACATAAAAATCATTTGATGTTAATCCTATGATTTATGTTATATAATTTAAGTTTAATACGATTTTTCTATATAAAACTTGATAAAATATAAAAACTAATATAATATTGAAATCACATATTTTTGATATAATATACCTACTTTACATGATAAAATAGGTTTATTATAATTTTTCATAAAAATATTTCTTTTTAAGTTTAGAAAAATATCTTTAAAAATACGAAATTTAATTAAAATTTGAAAAATTAAAACACACACTGAAATTCTTAGGATTTTGCTAACTCCTCAATCTCGGATCCTCAAGATTGTTATCATAACGGTCCCTTAACCTTTCTCCTAGAGTGATGCGTTTGAATTATCTCTTTGTATTCCTCGGGATTTTCGGATAACCACCTAATCGCTCCTTCTTAATAACATTCAAACACTCATCCTGGGATATGGTTGTATTTCTTCCATTAATCATCCAAAGATGTTCCATTTTTCCATGATTCTACACTTCATTAAAAACCTTGCTCTTCTT
The DNA here is from genome assembly GCA_026214975.1 of Gentiana macrophylla. Taxonomy (NCBI): domain Eukaryota; kingdom Viridiplantae; phylum Streptophyta; class Magnoliopsida; order Gentianales; family Gentianaceae; genus Gentiana; species Gentiana macrophylla. The sequence goes on from CM047811.1 coordinate 96,360,561, forward strand.
TTATTGCACTCCTTGAATTTCCATTACAAAGTTCTCTTTCTCGACTTGATTAATAATTCCTTATTTAATTTAGAAACTAAGGCTTCTATCTTAAAGCGACATCCTTATTTAGACCTAATCTTAAAAGTAAAATAAAAACTTTTATTCTATCTATGAAAGGCATCCATTCTTTTACGCTCTATCCGGTAAAAGACGAAACTACTTTAAAATGCATATTAAAAGGTAAATTAGAAAGATAGTACTGTAATCGGCTGAGTTTAAAATTATGCTTCCTCAATTCGTTGGAGGGTCGATAAGTAATAATACTTCTTCTGTTTGAGGTATCCCTTCAGCTTCCACGAACAATTTCACCCTGTGTCCATTGGCTATAAAAGTTGTTTTTCCATCGCTTAGTTCAATGACTCCATACTTATAGATTTTTGTTACGCCATATGGACTCGTCCATCTAGATTTAAGCTTTCCGAAACAACTTCAAACGTGAATTATATAAAAGTACTCGATCACCTATATGGAACTCACGACTATAGATTTTCTTATCATGAAAAGCTTTCGTGCATTCCTTGTAGATTCGAGCATTTTCATAAGAATCAAGTCGAAATTCTTCTAGTTCTGTTAACTGAAGTAATCTATGATCACCGACAGCTTTAGGATCAAAGTTTAGAAATTTAATAGCCCATAAAGCTCGGTGTTCTAATTCAACAGGAGATGACAAGATTTTCCGAATACTAATTTGTAAGGAGAACAACCAATCGGTGTTTTAAAGGTCATTCAGATGCCCATAATGCATCATCAAGTCTTTCGCCAGCTTTTACGATTCGAGTCCTTGCCTTCTCCACGATTCTTTTAATTTTCTATTAGACACCTCTACCATCCACTAGTTTGTGGATGATAGGGTGTTCCAAGTTTATGAGTTACACCATATTTCTCAATTATCTTAGTAAATGGTCGGTTACAAAAATGTGAACCTCTATCACTAATGATAGCCTCGGAATGCCATATCGTGTGAATATATTCTTTTAAGGAACCTTAGCACTACTCTGGTATCATTAGTAGGGAGAGCTTCACTTTCTACCCATTTAGAAACATAATCAACCATTACTAGAATAAATCTTTTCCAAAAGATATAGGAAAGGTCCCATGAAATCTATACCCCACACATCAAATAGTTCACATTCTAAAATCGGTTGCATAGGCATTTCATGTTTTTTCGATATATTTCCCCATTTTTGACATGATTCACAAGATTTTGCATATTTATATGCATCTCTATATAGTGTAGGCCAATAGAAACCACATTGTAAAACTTTGAAAGCAGCTTTTCCATCCTCCATGATGACCTCCCGCCTCACGATCATGACAAAATGATAATACACTTAAAATTTCACTATCAGAATACATTTCCTAATTATTCCATCTCGAGCATCTTCGGAAAAGATCCGGTTTATCCCAATAATAAAACTTTAAGTCATAAAAGAACTTCTTTTTCATTTGCCAAGTCCAATGAGGTGGGATGTACGTCATGTGTAATGTAGTTAACAATATCCCCAAACCATGGCGAATCTTCCTTTGATGGTATTCTAGTTTTTAATAATCGCATGGTTGAAGGAGTATCTATCTTAAACAGTTTCTCATCTGGAAACGAATCATGAATTTCTTTTCCTTCATCATTATCCATCCTGCTTAGATGATCTGCTACTACATTTTCACTTCCTTTTTTATCCTTAATTTCAATATCGAATTCCTGAAGTAACAGAATCCACCTAAGAAGACGCGGTTTGGCATCTTTCTTACTTAAAAGATACTTCAGAGCTGAATGGTCTGTATAGATTATTACCTTAGAACCAACAATATATGATCGAAACTTATCTAAGGCAAATATTACAGCCAAGCAATTTCTTTCTCAGGAGTTGCATAATTAAGTCGAAATGCGCTTAATGTGTGAGAAGCATAGTAGATAGCTTTGAGAATTTTGTTATACCGTTGACCTAAAACAGCTCCTACAACTAAATCACTTGCATCACACATAATTTCAAACGGCAAATCCTAACTGGTGCTACTAGTATCTTGGTGCGAGAGTTAATTTCGCTTTTAGGGTCTTAAAGGCTTCCATACATTTATCATCAAAGTTAAAAGGTACTTCTTTTCTAGCAAATGACTCGGGGTTTTGCTATTTTTGAGAAATCTGCAATAAACCTTCTATAAAATCTCGCATGTCCAAGAAATCCTCTTAACGCTTTCAAATTGATTGGTGGAGGTAATTTTTCAATTACTTCGACTTTAGCTTTATCAACTTCAATTCCCCGCTTCAGAGATTCTATGACCTAGTACAATTCCTTCGAGATACCATCAAATGACATTTTTCCCGATTTAGAACCAAGTTGGTATCTTCACAAAGCGTTGCAAACGCTTTTAAGTGTGCTAAGCATTTATCAAAAGAATCTCCATAAACACTAAAGTCATCCATAAAGATTTCTAAGAATTTCTCAACCATATCAAAAAATATTGCCATCATACATCATTGAAATGTAGCAAGGTGCATTACATAATCCAAACGGCATTCTTTTATAAGCAAAAGTTCCATGAGGACAAGTGAAAGTAGTTTTTTCTCTATCTCTGCCGCAATGAATATTCAGTAAATAACCTCGAATAACCATCTAAAAGCGAAGAATACTTATGTCCACTCAATCTTTCCAACATCCTGCACGATGAATGGAAGTGGATGATGATCCTTTTAGTATGATCATTCGGTTTCGAAAGTCAATACACATTCGATATCCCGTAATTTCCCTTGTCGGAATCCATTCATTTTTATCATTTTCTTTTACCGTGAAACCTCCTTTCTTTGGAACTACTTGATTCGGACTTACCCATTCACTATCTCGATATGGGAAAGATTATTCCCATTTCTAATAGCTTAATGACCTCTTTCTTAACGATTGTTTGCAAATTTGGGTTGAGGCGGCGTTGTGGGTGAATACAAGGTTTAGCTTCTTCATTCAAAATAATCTTGTGAACACAAATTTGTGGCTAATTCCTTTGATATCTCGCCATCGTCCATCCAAAAGCTTTCTTATGTTGTCTTAACATTCTTAATAATTGATCCTCTTGTTCTTTTGTTAAGGTTGATGAAATGATAATAGGTAGCAGATTATCATTTTTAAGAAAAGCATATTTCAAATTCGAAGGAAGTGGTTTCAACTCCAGATTCCTTGGTGGATCTTCTATTGATGGTTTTAAACCGGTCCTTCCATTTCCAATTTCAAATTTTGATGCCATGGATGTTTAACAAACCCTCCTTTATCTAAATAAAGGATTACTTCTTTCATTTCAAGATCATCTTCATCTTCTTTATAGATAGAAAATGCCAAACATTCTTCTAATGTATTTTCATAACCTTTAGATTTGGCATCCTGAGATAGTAGAATATTCATCTATAAAAGAACATGATTACGGTTCTTTATATGGATGGTTTATAGCTTTGAAGATATTGAATGAAACTTTATCCTCATTAACTCTCAAGATTAGTTCACCTTTTGAACATCTATCAAAGTCCTTCCTCAGAGCTAGAAATGGTCGACCTAGAATAATTGGCGCCTGAATATCCTTCTTCCATTTCCATTATTACAAAGTCTCACTGGAAGTAAAATTTATCAATTTTAACCAACACGCCCTCGATTATTCCCTTAGGATGTTTAATTGATCTATCCGCCATCTGAAGGGTCATTTAAAGATTCGTAAACTCTCCTATTCCTAGTTTCTTATAATCCTCATAAGACATGAGATTGATACTTGCTCCTAGATCACACAATACTTTCTTAAACAGAAATCCTCCAATTTCACATGGTATAGTGAAACTACCGGGATCTTTAAGTTTAGGAGGTAGTCGATCTTTCAAGTATTGCAGTAACATTCTTCATTAAGGCATATATTCTCATATTCTTCTAATCGCTTTTTATTAGATAGGATATCTTTAAGAAACTTTCCATAAGCGCAGCATGTTGACTAAAGCTTCTATAACAGGGATATTGACATGAATGTGACGAAAAGTGTCAAGGAAACGAGCATATTTCTTATCGCTTTTATCTTTTAATTTGATCTTTCGTGGATAAGGCAAAGATTCTAAATCTATAACCTTTGGTTCAAGTCATTTCTCTTTTCCTTTTCCTTGAATCTTTGAGTATTACTTGATCGCCAAGTTTCATTATCTTGAGATTTTTCCTTTAAAACATCCCCTGTATCAACTTTATCCTTCTCGATTACTTTTAAATCTTCCTGTTTTTCCCCCGATTTTCTCGACATGTTCCTTAAATAAGGTTCTCGTGTCCTTATCCATAGGATCTTTCGAGAATTCTAGGGACTTTACCCATTTTTCGCCTTTAATTTTGAGTTCAACCTTATTCTGCATTTTAAGAATTCTTCGATAATTTCTTCCTCTTCATCAAGAAATTCAAGTTCGTCCTTTTCCTTTACGATATAACCATTTAAATCTTTTTCTACCTCATTGTTTCCTGCGTTTCGCGCTCTAGTATCTTCACAATATTTCCTACTTCTCGTAATCACGCCTTTTACCTCTCTCGGTTTCTTTCAAGATTACTTGGTAATCCTCCCGAGGTCTATTGTTGTTACGTTCTCCTTCTCTACTCAAATGATCTTCCATATTTCTTAACGATGCTTCTATAGTTCTCATTCTCGTATCATGTCCACCCATAGACGTTTTCAACATAGTCATATCCTTAGAGACCGAACCTATAGAAGTTATCATAGTTTCTATATTACGAGCTTGAGTAGATACTACACCCATCATTTTTCCATTAATTTATCCCATTTATCAACTCCTTCAAAGTTGGGTTGAACTTTGGGTGGTGGTATAGTTTGAGTAGTATGTTGTGGATAAGATTTAGGTAACGATTGTAGGTTACGATTTGATGTATTTTCTTGATGAACTTGATTACTATATGGATTCTTATATCGAATCTGGATATGGCGGTTGTCCTGGCTTATTAGGTTTTCGGACCATCTAAAAGTTGGGTGCTCTCTTACGATAGCATTAAAGGAGTTTGAATACGCGTTGTTCAAATTCCTATGCTTTGTTGTAAAAACTCACCTCTTCCTTGAGTATCCTTCCGGTTCTTCTATCCCTAATGACACATTATCATGATTTGAGTAGTCATTTGGTATGATAGTTTCTGATTTTACAGTCCTACTAGCTTGTAGGCTGTCAAACTTCCTACCCAAATTCTCCAAGTGTGCTAGAACTTCCATATTCGATGTGCATTCTCCCGCAAATGCTACTTTCCCGGTGCTAGAACCGGTTTCCACATTCTGTTATTTTTGGAAATCTTTTCTATAGCATCGTAAACTATTTGAGCTTCACTCATCATTAATGAACCACCACATGCATGATCTACATCTCGCACGTGAATCTTTCCTTAATTTACTGACGTAAAAGTTGGATTTGCATTTCTAAGGAATAACCATGATCGGGACAAGATCTTAGCAACTTTTTAAATCTCTCCCACGCATTCCCAAGCGTTTCTTCAGATCCTTGTCTAAAGTTGGCAATTTCGACTTTTAATTCCAAATTTCTACCCGGAGTAAAATACTGCTTCAAAAACTCGGTTTGAATTTCCTCCCAACTAGTCAATGAATGATGTGGGAGTGACATAAACCAATCTCGTGCTCTTCCTTTTAAAGAAAAAGGAAACATAGACATCCTTGTTAATTCACGATGAGCACCTTGACTTTTGGCTGTATTGCATAATTCTTCGAAAAGATAGAGATGATGATGTGGATCCTCATCATCTTCTCCTAGAAATTGGGCTCTTGCGTCAATTAGACCAAAAAGATGAGATTTTATTTCAAAATTATTTGCTCCTTCATTGGGTAAACGAATGGATTATTAGTCCGGTTTATTCTTAAGGTCTGATCACAAATAGGTCTCGGATTTGGTGGGTTATTACGATTGTTCTGGTTCCGATTTTGATTATTTCTATTCTCGTTATTTGGTATTGGTAGATCTGATTAAGATTTTGGCCATGCCCTTGAGCATGATCTAGCCCTTGTTCAGTGTTTCATCATCGTTTTCACCATTTTCAATTTTGATTTGATGATGATTCTCCGTCAGATTTCACCACAAGTATGACCTTGTTTCCTTTCGCTCTTTTAATCGCCTTTCGTAAGTATCTATGTCGGGCTTATAAGGAATAAGTGGGGCCTTACTCTTTCTCGGTCATCAACTAACGAAAACCGAAAATAGTTGAAATTGATAAAAGTAAAGATTGGTAACTTACTTATTAGGTAAGTACCAACGAAAAGAAAATAGAAATGGGGTAAGAAAAGTGTTGACTTATCCTCGAGACTTTTGAGTTAATATAAGTAGAAATCATTCGAACACAATGAATTAGCGTCATTCCCTCGCAACGGCGCCATTAGGTCGACGGACCTTTCTATGCTATCAATCCTTACCGCGGTGTACGGGTCAAATTGTAGTGATAGAGTGATGAGTCGTGTCGATCCTCGGGAAAACTTGGTAATTCACCGTGTGATTAAACACCAAGAAAGCTGTTATTATCTCAATCTAAGTCGCAATTTTATCATCCAACCAAACTCTAAACTAACAAAGCATAAAACTAAAGCAGATATATATAAGTATATAAATATATATATAGATATATAGCAATACATATATATATATAGATATAAGTATATATAGGTACCAAAACAATATCTAAGGGAGGAGATAGATATTATAATTATAGACTAGCCAAGAATATGTTATTGAATCCTTATATCTTTTAGTGAAATTGGATGTCTTTGGATCTTTATTTTAAGTTAAATCAATTATACTAAACGGTGCACTCCTTAACTAAACAATTCATTCTCACACGAGCATCTGAAATTGTCATATGTCCAATCATTTGTCCAAGGTCATCCTCAAGCATGGGTCACTCCCGTTTTGTCATTCGGCCAATTTTAAGGTATGTCAATTAAACAAATGAATTAAACGTAATAATCTCTCGAGTACATATTTCAATAAGAGTTTGTTTCTCCCGAAACAAATCTACCCCGGTTTAGAAATCGGATTCCGTTGTCACGTTTTCACTCGGCCAATTTTACCTCCGGTCTTTCTATTAACGAGTTCATAACCTAACTACGAGGCGTCAATTCATAATTAGATTATGAATTCTTTCATATCAAGTAGCTAATTCAATACGAATATAGAAAGAGATTCATTATAACCGATTTTTATCCAATTTTAGTATAGTCATCATACATTTCCTAAAAGATAATACTAATCCAATTTCATATCTTGGCTAGATACTAGGTTAGCCTAATATCATTATAAGTAAGATACTAATAACAACATAAATACATTAGAAAAGTTGCAGATTACAATCGAAGCTTGAGTTGTATCCTCCGGAAATAGCAACTCCTTTACATCAATGAGCCTTGATACATCTTCTAAGCATTATAACGATACTTTATACTACAGCATTATTCGGCAGAGTGCCGTTTATAAACTTTTATTTAACTAAAAACAACAAAACGAAACTATATATAGATATAGAGAAGAGATATATGCATTGGTACACTTCAATATGGTTGCATTTGAGGTCTATTTATAGACCATATCACACAAACGGCGCGCGTGCGGACCACCACCGCAGCGTGCCGGCTAAAGCGATATATATTCCCTTGTCAGAGATTTGTGGGCCCAGTTTCAGAGATTTTTCTGCAATATTCGGCCTTCTCCGGCGCGTGCCGGTCATACAACATATCTGATGTTTGTAAAAACCTATCTCGAGCTGTAGACCTCAGATTGACATGATTTGATATTCGTTGGAAAGCTCTTTTGAAGGCCTACAACTTTCATCAAGGACTTTTCTCTGAAAATGCCTCTAAGTTAGATCAAATATCCGTTGAAGATGAATTACGGTAGAAACATTAAGTCTGATTGATCTGTTCAAAGTTGTTAGATTTTGGCATAATCTTTTATCCCACAAAACTCATGATTTATACTTCAAAGTATGTCATATTTTGGGATCTTGGTAAACATCGATCCTCGCAACAAACTCAACGAAACACCAAACGTAAAATCGACAAAAAACTATCATTTTTATCGCTTTTATAACTTATGCATCTAATTATAACTAACTATGATTTTTATAAGTTTTTAATGCATTTATATGAAATTATACTAAAATATCATAAATATAATAATAAAAAGTCTTATAATTTGATCATATATTTTTCATACATCACCCCGCATCCATTCCGATTCGACGCCCCGTCAATGTACAACCGCCAGCAGTGATCAGGTTTGCTCGAAGCTGGAGCGGACTCAGGTGGTACGGGCGAGCTCGGCTGTGTCAAACTGAAACTTGTCTCAACAATGAAATCTGGTAATGCTTGAACCTTGACATCCATCCTCGGTTGATATCGAATATCAAACTCGGTAATCTCGAAAGCCCATCGAAGCAGACGACCTAAAACCTTAGGTCTGTGTAGAATTTGGCGCATCGGGCTGTCCGTTAACACAACGATAGTGTGTGAAGTAAAGTAGCCCCTGAGTTTGCGGGCAGTGATAACAAGCGAGTAGGCAACTTTTCAACATTAATATAATGACTCTCCACCGGACTGAGAGCCTTACTTACATAATAGACGGGATTTTGGAGGGATCCGGCCTCCTTGGCAAGTACAGCGGCAACAGCCTGGTCCGAGGCTGCCAAGTACAAAAACAAAACATCTCCCTCTATAAGGCTAACCATAAGAGGTGGTTTCCTCATATATTCCTTAAGAGCCTAAAAAGCTTGAGAACATTCTTTGCTCCATGAGAAAGTTTTGTCACCTTTGAGGATTTTGAAGAAAAGAAGACATTTTTCTGCTGATTTCGAGATGAATCGACCCAAAGCGATGATTCTGCCATTGAGACTCTGAACCTCCTTGATTGTGGTAGTTCCTGCATGTCGAGCAGTGCTTGAATTTTTTCTGGATTAGCTTCGATCCATCGGCGACTAACCATAAACCCAAGAAACTTGCCTTCCTGGACACCAAATGTACATTTCTCCGGATTGTGTTTCATTGAGTGTTTCTGAACATTGTTGAAAGTTTCCTGCAGATCGACGGCGTAAGCCTCCATATCTTTCCCGATCTGCGAGCTGAAAACTTTGTTGACCATTCTCTGATAGGTCGAACCCGTTTTTTTCAACCCAAAGGGCATCATCTCATAATCGTATAGGCCCCCATCAGCTCTGAAGGCCATTTTTTATTTGTCGGATTCATCCATCCTCACTTGATGATACCCCGACTATGCATCCAGAAAACTAAGAACCTCAAAACCAGCGATGGAGTCAACTAGCCGATCAATTCGGGGAAGTTGATAAGGATCCTTTGGACAGGTCTTGTTGATGTCCGTGAAGTCAACGCATATTCTTCATTTTCCATTATGCTTTTTCACCTTCACTACGTTTTCCAGCCAAGTAGGGTAGGGTAGCTCTTTGATTATTCTTGCCTGAAGAAGTTTTCCGGCCTCAATCTTAACTGTTGCCTCATTTTTCATGGTGAATTGTCGGGTTTGTTGTTGTATTGGTTTGAAGGTAGAGTCGACGTTGAGATGATGGAGGGCGACAACGGTCTCAACTCCTCTTATATCTGTATGCATCGAGGTATTCTTTGAGCTGATTAATCAGAGCTTCTTTCCAAGAGAGGCCTAGGTGGGCCCCGATCCCGACCTTCTGATCGGGATATTCATCGTTAGCGATCACCTCGATCAATTCATCCTCTGCTGTGAAGTCGGGCTCATCATTGACTTGTAAAGTCTCACATTCTACTTTGACTGGGAGGGGTCCTCCCACCATTCTCATCATGCTAATGCCCTCCACACCCTCTGGTTGTTCGATGCGAGCTCTCTTATTTTCAGTTCTCATTTTATGAATAAAGGTGAGGACGGTTACGGGCTCACTGACCAACACCCCGAACCTATCCCCGACGTAAAATTTTGCCCGCTGATGTGGGATAGAGGTTACCATCTGAAATTGCTTCAGTGCCGGCGTTCCAATTATCATGTTATAGTCTGATTGAAGGTCGACCATGAGAAATGTCACCTTTTCAGTTCGGAAAGGTGCATAATCTCCCATTTGCACATCTAGATCGATGGCCCCCTTCACCTGTACTTTGTGTTTGGTGAAACCTTCAAGAGTGCCATGCTGCGGCCTTAAATTAGAGTCGCTGAATCCGAGCTCCTTGAAACAAGTGTAGTATAAAATATCTCGACATGCTCCTGTATCGTTCATTACCATGTTCACGCATGCTCGATTGACTACCACAGAAACACAAAGACATATGTCATCCACATTGATGGAAGTCACCAGCTCGCTGCGGGTAAAAGCAAGGGTTTGCTCATTCCCGCGTAGGACAACGGTCTTCTCCACATGTTTGTTAATAGAACCGATGTGGCTTTTGATTTGATTATTGCTGGGAGGATTTTATGTGATCATACGAATTTGTCTGTCATACTGATGGGCTTGTCGATCCTTTTAGTTCGCCCTCTCGACGTCATTCTTGTAATGATCATGCATGCCGCGCGCTAACAGCTTTTCAATTTCTCTCTTGAAATGCATACATTCATCGGTGGTGTGACCCTTATCTCTGTGAAATCCGCAATACTTAGTAGCGTCGCAGTGAGGGTCAGGATTCATGAGGAACGGCGCAGGGATTTCGTCTCTTACTTCATTTAACATTTGAGTGTATGAGGTTTTGAGAGGAGTGAAGGTCTCTTCTCTGAATCTTTCAGGCTTTTTGATATCCCGATCATGATTTCTACAGCTGTCATTGGGCGGGCTGCGCTCAGCCCTTTGTCTGCCCTTATAGGACGATGATGATCCTTCTTTCCTTGTGGTCGCGATATACTTCCTTGTCAAACTTAACATCTCTTGAAGGTTCGTCGGCGGCGTGAGAGCAAAATAGGATTTCAAATAGCCCGGACATAGACCCGTTTTGAAGTTGTTCATCACAATGTTGCCTGCTAAGCCCCTGGTCAGCTCATATACTTTGTAAAATTGCTCATAATAGCTACGAGTAGATATGTTTTCACCCTGTCGGACCTCGTGAAGGTCGATGTGAGTTTTTTTGGGTCCGCCTACTGACTTGAATTCAGATATAAATTTATTTATCAAATCGTCCCAAGATAGGATTGAACCTGGAGGAAGACAGCGAATCCACGACGCCGCTCTGTCTTGCATTGATCCTACAAAAGCTATACACCATGCCTCACTGCTAGGTGTACATAGACTAATTCTGCTCTAGAAAGTTGATAGCCAATCCAAAGGGTTTGTTGCTCCATGATAATATGTGAAGTTGGGATAGTGAGTACCACCCCTTGGAGCTACCTTTTGGATGTTTGGATGAAGGACGCTCGTGCCCTAGGCGGGCTTAGTTTCTCTCCTGGTCTTACCTTTTTGCAACTCCTCTATTTGTTGTTTTATTATGCCTAGTTGTCATGAGCCTCTGGGATCAGAGGGAGTCGGGTGTAAATTTCCTCGATCTGTGATTCTCCCCGCCCTTCAACATGGGTTCGGGCCTGTTGGGGATTTTTAGGCCGTTCTGGGGCTGCACCGCGGTCATCGACCACAGGCCCTAGACGAGCTAAAGCTGACCTCCTTCCCTCTTTAGGATGAGAAGTGGCGTGGCTGCTTCCTTCCATTTCCGTGTGAGGAGGTACAATTGTTCTTTGTGGGTTTTGAGTGGGTTGTATCTCCGTAGGTGCTGGTACGGGGGGAACAAACTTGTTGACGGGCCGAGGGGGGAAACCTTCTGCAATGAGTCGCATGTTGTTTTCACGCATCTCCTCAAAATAATCCATATGTGCCCTAACTGATATGGTATAAGAACTCTGTTGTTGGCCCGTCCCCCTCTCCGGGATAGCTCCCTGCTCTGGGCTGGTTTAGATAGGAAACTCCTGCGGTTCCCTTTCCATGGCTCTGTCTAACCGTTGCCTCATGTATCTCGAAGGCTCGTGCTCTCTCCTTTATATAAGCCTGCATGTCGGGTGTGATGTCCTGTCCAGCCTTATCTCCGGTGGACAGTACCCTCCTACTTGCTTCCCAGCGATGCGGCGTCCATTCAGCACGCGGTGTGTTAGTTTCACGTGTAGGGGGCCTGATTGCCCGCTTTAGTGGTGTCGCAGGTGTCATGTTTTCTGCTCCAGCCATGTTTGACTAGAGATATTTTGAAGATATTTTGCTGGGTATATCAAGTGGGATATGCCGGCCGGAAATATCCTCCATACTCAGAATCCGATACAACCAAAAGTGGACTTCCAGGTGGTTTCAACAAGCAAATGGTCTCCTTAATACTTGAAGAGTTGAACTGACCAAGAGTTTATACTAACCTGGGAAATATGATGGGCTCAGGTAGAGCTATGAACACGCCGATGAAGGTGTTTTTCGACTTTGAGGTGGATCAGGCTAGATATAAGCCGACATCTACAGGAACCAAACTTTCCTTAAGAATCTGCAGCTTTCTTGATAAAAGGAATGGTTTGAGGGATGCACAACCCAGAAACTAAAGCTTTTGCTGATCAAAAAGTTGGAGGTGTTTGCATAATCTTGTTAGCGACGCTGTGAAACCGAATTTGTGGTGGAGCAAATGATTCGAAGATGCTGAATGACAATGATTTTCCCGGTAGCCACTACAAGAAAACTGTTAAATTACGACGGGCGTTTTACGACCTGCTTTTAATGCACGTCGTAAGATTTAACATTTATGACGTTCTACCATTTGCACGCCATTACTTGTGGGAATTAATCATAATTTACTACGTGCTTTTGCTGCACGTCGTGTTTTAAAAAATATTTACGGCGTGCGTATGTAATTTGTATTTTGTACTAAGCTTTTGGACTAGACATAGAATTTAAAACTCCATCATCATTGTGTGATGTTTGACTGTTATTACTAAGCTTTCTAAATGTTGTTTGAGGCATTCAAAATTGTACCCTTTTTGCTAGTCTTCTTTTTGAAGCTAGTCGTATTTATTATTATTAGGACTACCAAGAAGAATTTGTAATGTAGTATTATTTTGCTTAGATTAATGATCAATTTGCAACTTGATAGAAAATTGTATGTCACCTTGTAAATTTGGTGTGTTATGGTGTGCTATTGGCGGGAATCAGTTTGTGATGTGCACAACAGGGTAAATTACGACGTGCAACAGGACGTCGTAAATCAAGTGGCGGGAAAAAAATTACAACGTGCAAAAGCATGTTGTGAATGTCTAATTCAATTGGCGGGAATCGGTTCACGACGTGCACAAACGTCGTGAAGCTATAAATTACGACGTACAACAGGACGTCGTAAATTAATTGGCGGGAACTAATTACGACGTGCAAAAACAAACCATAAATGAGCCATTTTACGGCATGTCAGTGCACGTTGTAATAAAAAAAATTACGACGCGCAAATATGCACGTCGTAAAGAAAATTCAGTTTTACTACGCGGTGTTATACGACGCGCACATGCACGTCGTAAAACCTAAATTACGACGCGCATTGCACGTCGTAAAAACACGATTTTCTTGTAGTGAGCGGAGACAACTGATATAGTCGGATATATCAGGTTCACGGTAACAGTAATATAAAGAGGATATATGGCTGTTTATATGTGATTTATCAAGTAAGATGTGTTGGATATTAAGAACACTGATGGTCGGACATATGCTTATGAATGGAACACAAGTGAGTAGACAAATTGGCAGAGTAGCTCTGCATGTATTCTATTTCGGATCTCTTTCTATAGGCAAGGGCTAAGTCGGTTTAACTTAAGCATGACAAGACATTAAAAGCATATAATTAAGAGTAATTATACATAAGTTGACCAGACAGCTGTCAGGATAAGATTGGCGGACAGCGGACTTGACAGGAGGTCGGACTCATATCTTCCTTTGTCTTGTTGTCATCGGCTCAAAGATTAGCCAGCTTGATAATATAGGTGACTCCACTATGTCCAAGTAGTCGGAGTGGAGTTGAGCCCGGCTTACAGAGTGCGGACTGGCCAGATGGAGGTCCGAGATCTATTGTTGGGCTTGGATTCAGGCCCAATCTAGATGCTCGGGTTCCAATCCGGTTGTGTATATCAAGTAACATTGCGGTAACATTCAGTTAAGATTACTATGAATTCTAACTAACAATTCTGTAGTATTTTCCAATTTCTTAGATATTAAACAAGATAGAAGTAGAAAAATGACATGCATCAGTGATTTTGCAGTAACAATTTCATATAACTAGTAGAATATAGTTGAAGTTTGCAAGATATAGAGAGTGAAAAAATTCATCAGTGTTTCCGTTCTTAGATCTTACCCTAGCTTTTTTCCTGTTGTTAGTACTCCTTTTTCTTTTACCCATTCTGTAAGAATCTGTGTAAATCTTCGATGTTAATGGTTGTTGCTTGTAATCGATGAATTTGTTAATGAATTTCGGTGGAATCGCGCTCCGATTCCTTCAATTTTGGTGGAATCGTGGTTTAACGGTTGCAAAACGTGGGTGTTTCTGAATGAAATTTCCGTTTTCGTCGTAATGAAGGGTATTTTGGTCCGCCAAAAAATATTTTGTCCTTTTTATAACTTTTTCAAATTACGTGTCCTGCTCATTTATTTGGTATTCAAAAAGTGGATTTTTGGCTCATTTTCTAAAAAATTATCTCTTCTTTACTTGGAGGGACGATAACTCAAATCAAACATTTATTTCGATGATATAATAATTAAATTATATATATATATATATATATATATATATATATATATATATATATATATTGGCACCTCATATTTGTTTTGAGTATTACTTTCTTTGATTACTTAATTTTTTACACAGCATCACATAATCACTCTTATCATATCTCATTTTAAAAAAAACTGGCTGGTTAAATTGTTACTGTTATTGACGCTCGTTACACAACATCATCCCTCATAGGCGGATCTACCCTTTGCTAAAGGGGTCCGCGGACCCCGTTAAATATAAGAAAACTCTATATTTTATGTGTAGAAAAATATTTCGGACTCCGTAAAAAATAAAATTTACTCTAGAAAAAAAGTTACGGACCCCGCTGAATAATATTTCTAGATCCGCGACATCCCTATGAATTGCGTTTCAGCAAGTTTTGAAACCTCAATATCATTCACACAACAATAATCACATGTTTAACATGTAATGTAATGCAATAATTGCCACAAAAAAAAAATCAAAAATTGGTAATATTATTTCCAAGTAATGATTATGATTGATCTAAATTGATCATAATGTAAATCTATCATTCTAAACGATACAGATAATTGATTTGCCATTAATTGTGACACGATTGTACCGATATCATTATTATGCCATTCCATGTATATATTTGTTCATTTCCATCGTCCACATGTGACCTGTCCGCTGCCTAGGAGTATCCGTTCCATTTCTTCCATATGAGAAAAAACAATGAATCGGCTTTACAAGGATATATGAGAGTAATGCTGAAAGGATATAGACGTATAACGTCCCAATTAGTTAATTAGTTATATATATTTATTTATTTCATTTTGACTTACACGCAAATTATATAATTTTTTTAAAACAGTATATTATATTTTTTTAATATTTACCACAGGATAAACTATAGGTTTATTCTAAAAAATGACAATTTGAATATATATAGAAATATACAAAAAAGAATAGTGTAAAATTTTTTTCGCAAAAAAAATATGTCCTTATTCAACTGTAATTTAAATTCTTTCGTATTCAACTACAAAAATGAATATATCTTTTGATCTGATTATCGAAAGATGTTAATTCTTTCATCAAATTTTTCTTTTTTTCATCATCTTTTTTTAGACACCTCATTTGATATTTTTTTCTACGTTATTTTCGAGGTCATTTTTGTAAACAACACATAAACGGTGGAATAGTGAAACATTGGATTTGAGGTAAATTCCACGGCAGTAAACAGTGAATTTGGGGATATGAACACTCCCAATTTATATTTTTACTGTCCTGATTCTTTTTTTTTTTTTCCCTTTTTTTGTCCTTTTAAACCACTCCCCCAGGTTTATTGTTAAAAATGACAGTTTGAACATAGAAATTTACAAAGAGGACACTGAAATTTTTTTCTGGGTAAAAATAACATGTCCTTATTCCACTGTGATTTAAATTCTCTCGTATTCAGCTAACAAAACGAATATATCTTTTTATTTGATTGTCGAAAGATGATAATTTTTTCATCACATTTTTCCTTTTTCCGTCCTCTTTATTTAGACATTTAATTTGATATTTTTTCAACGTTATTTTCGAGGTAATTTTTGTAAAAAAACACATAAACAGTGGAATAATGAAACATTACATTTGAGGTTAGTTCCACTCATCAAACAAAGTGTATTTGGAGTTATGAGCAGTGTGTATTTGTCTTATTACCCAATTTATATTTCATTTGTTCCGATTTCTATTTTACCTTTTTTTAAATCCTTTTTAAACCACTCTCCCTAAACTATATTATTTTTTAATATTACCAACTTGTTTATTTTTTTTAAGGGGGAATGAGGGAGAATGACAGAAATATTTCATCAATTGAGTAGAAGGACAGTCTTTTGAAACTTTTACATAAAGGACAAAACTATTTATTCATCATTAAATTAACTGTTTAAATTCACCGCCGAAATTCAATCGTTTAAATTCACTAATTTTCAAAAATCATTGTTAAATTCACCGATTTTCGGGATTCATCATCAAAATTCACTTTCGAAATTTCTTGATTTCGGGATTCATTTGAGGGAGATTCATTGATTTTCCTGGATTCATTTGTTTGTTCTTCTCATTATAAAAATTATGCGGTTGTCTTCTCCATATAAAAATATATAGTTGTCATATTCTTAAAAATATTCCAGATTATGTGTTCTTATCCCTAATTTCCCATTTTTTTAAATTTAGGTAACCTTCTGTTTTATTCATAATCGCAAAGCCAAAAGTATTAATTTACCAAACGTTGGGAAAGAAAAACATTACCACCTTGTTTTTTTCGAAAGCCATCACGGTAAATTTGATATGGTTTCTCTTAATGTCCTTCATGGTAGTCATATAGGTGGGCCACCTATGACTTTCGATGTCATTTTCTTCATATACCATTACAAGTGACCTTAGTTATCTATATTTATTTATTTCATTTTGACTTACACGCAAAAGCCACTCGCATCGTTCTTCATAGCTTATAATCCACGCCTCTATATATCCTCAAGACTGCAATTTCAGTTGCATACAGTACAGCCCTTTTATTTCTCTGTAATATTCAAGATTAAGAATGCATATTATATTAATTAATATGTTGATGTTTTGAATAATCACACTTAGCTTCGACAATATCATAGTGATTAAACACAAACAAATGGCTGTAGAGAATCTGGAGGCCGATCCATCACCTTCACCATTGGTAACGCTCCGGACAGACGCCGGTGCTTTCTTTGTACTGGAATCAAAAGGTATTGTTTCTGTCTTTTTCTTACGTTTACTAGTAATCATTTTCTTGCTTGATTTAAGAGGAAGTAATGGATTCGTGTTCGGCTTAGTGATCATAACGTCATGTTTCCTAAAAAGACCCGTTTCAGTACACCTGGTGGCTGGTATATGTATGAAAAGACTCTCCCTTTTGAATTACAGGGGAATGGTGGCATGCGGGATTTCACCTGACAACAGCAATCGTGGGCCCCACGATACTGACCCTGCCCTACGTGTTCCGAGGTCTTGGATGGGTGATGGGTTTTGTGTGCTTGACAGGAATGGGGTTAGTCACCTTTTACTCTTACCACCTTATGTCCTTAGTGCTTGATCATTGCGAGAAGTCTGGTCATCGTCACATTCGGTTCCGTGAGCTTGCTGCTGATGTTTTGGGTACAACCTCTTGATCTTAAAACCTCATTATATATTTATCAACAGGGGAATTGAGTATTAAGAAGGATTTGTTTTTTTTTTAGTATCTGAAATTAATTTTGAAAATTTTGTAGGATCTGGGTGGATGTTCTATTTCGTAATACTAATCCAAACAACTATCAATACCGGGATTAGTATAGGTTCAATTTTACTTGCAGGAGAAAGCATTCAGGTAATTAATTAAACGAAATTACAGACCAATTTGAACTTGAAATCATAAATTAAGTTGCTAAATATACTCTAATGTGATTTATTAGATAATGTACTCAAACCTGAATCCAAATGGGTCGCTGAAATTGTATGAATTTATAGCAATGGTGACTTTCATCATGATAATGCTATCTCAGTTTCCAACGTTCCATTCTCTCAGACACATCAATTTGGGATCCCTTCTTCTCAGTCTTGGTTACACTTTCCTTGTAGTTGGTGCATGTATTCACGCAGGTACGTGAATCTACCGTGACATCATATTTCAAGTTATGTTCGAGTTTATGGATGTTGAGAATGCACATTCAACTTCTGCAAAGTCGGTTGTTTAGCTTTAAATTCAACTTTTTGAAGATTGAACATCAGTGTGATTCAATCGTTGTGGTACGTGTTATTATTAAACCCGCTATTGAATAGTGATGATCTATGTATTTAGAACATCGAATCTAATGCAGGTACCACCAAGAATGCACCTCCAAAGAAATACTCTTTAGAAAGTTCACAATATTCAAAAGTTATGAGTGCCTTTACCTCAATATCAATTATAGCTGCCATTTATGGAAATGGCATTCTCCCTGAAATACAGGCAACTCTTGCTCCACCGGCCACGGGAAAGATGTTCAAAGGCCTTATAATGTGTTATATTGTGATCATTATAACATTCTACGCCATTGCTGCGTCTGGATATTGGGTATTCGGGAATCAATCCAATTCAAATATTCTCAAAAGCTTGCTTCCTGAATCCGGACCGGGCTTAGCTCCAACTTGGGTGCTAGGCCTAGCCCTCTTTTTCATTCTCCTCCAACTCCTTGCCATTGGCCTGGTAAAAACTCATCTTTTGAACATTATTTGTCGATCTGCACACTACAAGAAAAACAGTGTTTAATTAAAAGCCTTAAAAAACGCCTCTAAAGGTACATATTCAGGCGTTTTCATTGTTTGTGGCTTATTGAAAACGCCTCCTTTACCGATGTCGTTACAAATAAAACGCCACAAAACTAATACGCTTACATACAGGTTTACTCCCAAGTTGCATATGAAATCATGGAGAAGAAATCAGCAGACACAAGCAAAGGGATTTTCTCCAAACGAAACTTAATTCCAAGGATAATTCTTCGTAGCGGTTACGTGATCTTCTGCGGGTCATGTGCGGCTATGGTACCCTTTTTTGGTGACATCAATGCAGTTATAGGAGCCATTGGATTTATTCCTTTAGATTTTGTTCTACCTATGGTGTTATACAACATTACATTTAAACCCTCAAGATCATCCCTTAAATATTGCATCAACATTATTATCATTGTAGTATTTACGGGGGTTGGACTCTTGGGATCATTCTCTTCTATAAGGAAGTTGATCTTAGATGCTAACAAGTTTAAGCTTTTTAACAATGATGTAGTAGATTAATTCTATTTTTCTTAGTGCTTTAATCTTACTAGCAAAATACACGTGCGTTGCACGTGTTCAGTTTATTTGATTTTCTTTTTTTTTTTTGAGGGAAAAAAAGAATTTTATGAGTGTCAGCTGTCAACAGAACAAACCATGATTACATGAAAAGTCGGCCTAAAGCCTCATTGTATAAGTCCTATCCAAACCAAACATTCTTTGCCAGGAGATGAGCTTGTGTGTTGCCTTCTCTTCTGACAAAGGAGAAACTATAGCTAGTGAAACATGACAACATGCTACGACAATCCTGAACACACTCCTCACATAGAAGAAATCAGCACTATCCGAGGTCAACTTATTGTAGACATCATAAATCACCTACAAAAATGACATTCAAAAACCCTCAATTAACCGCAAAGACGATAGCTTGGTATATGGCAAGAGCCTCCCCAACTGCTACCTTATATCTTTTATCCATCTTGTAAGAAAAAGATCCCCTGGACATTACCATCAGAATCAAATAACAATCCACCCACTGCAACCTCATTCCCATGAGTAGCTACATCAACATTAGATTTTATCATCGAAGGTGGAGGCGGGTCCTATCTTTTCTTGTCATTCGCACAGTTCATCTGTGATTTTGGAACTTGCTTTGCCTTAATGTATGGAAAGCTTCCAATTCAGCTCGATGTATGATTTCCCCGGAGGGGAATTCTTCTTTTCCATATATCCAAGCACATCTACTTTTCCAGATCCACCATAAAATGCAGATAATTCTAGCTACACCACCTTCGTCTTCCTTGCCTACAGAAAATTCTAAAAAATCTTGGCATGTTCGAAACGAAGGGTTATGCAAAAATTGATTTTTGGAATTTGACTCCAAACAGATTTCGCTACAGTACAATCAAACAACTAGTATCATGTCGTTTCCTCATCACAATTATAAACCATGCAAATCTCATTCCCAATTCCCCTAGTCCGTAAACCAGTTGTAGCTATTGGCACACCAAATAATAAGAATTTCTAACAAAAATGGATGATATTCTAGGTTGCACTTTTACTAGACACAAATATTTTTCCACATGTATTTATCAACATGGGAAGAAGACGCGGTCCCTTCATTTTTGTTTGAATTTTCAGGTTTCGAGTTAGATATTGCATGATTTTATATAATAAATTCCATTGTTGTATAATTCCATATAAGTTTGTCCTCGACATTTCTTACCGACAACACTTGTACAAAATAATATCAGCTTCATAGGGAGGAGAAAATGAAACTAAAATCAACTTAGATTTCCAACGCTTGGTGTTGCGATTTATTAAGTAGATCACGAAGTCTGATTGGAGAGCACTTACTATTGTATGAGCTTTAAAGCTTGGACCTAAGAATAGCCATGGGTCCATGAAAATATCCACTTTTTCACCATTTCCAATTTCCACCTAAGGCCTTTGAAAAGGAGATCTTGTCCCTTAAGAATACTTCTGAACATGGCTGAGGGCTTGGAGGTGATAGATGCCATTTCCCTTGATCTATAATATTTAGCTCTTAGTACTCTTGTAGAGATTGTGGGGAAACAAACAACCGCAATACCACACGTATCACAAATACCCACAAAGTCTTCCCAATGACACGCACGGAATTAAACGAGGCAACCCCAATGAAGATAAATCACAAATAAAGCGAAACAAAAACACAAGAAAATCAACACCACAATTTTAACGTGGAAAACCCCTCTCGATTTGAGAGAGTAAAAACCACGAGGCCGAGGCCCACAAAAACTTCACTAATCAGCAAAAGATGATACAAAAGTGTTCCAAACACATCAACCAACTCAACTACATCAAAGCATCAACTAAGAATGCAAAATACAAGAGTTGTTGAAAAATATCACCGAGAAACGCAGCAGTCAGGTCGCGGACGATTTCCCGAAGATCGAACTGTTGAAATAAAATTCCACCGTTCAGATTGAAGAAGAATGAGAGATGACATTCCTCAAAATTTCGTGCCGATCGGAGTCCGTTTAGATGCACGGTCGTTTGCGGAAAGAGACTGCTGCAACACCAAAATCCTGCGAATTTTGCCTCTCTTTTTGTTGTAAAAGATGTGAAGATTACGGGAAAATTAACCTAATTTGTTCCCTTAAATACTACTTGACATATAATTATTTTTCCAATTATTTAGTGGGCTTTGGGCTCCATAAAGAAGTGATCCACCTAACAAATCTCCCCCTCGCGACGTTGTGGAGGAATTCATCATTGCCACAATAGAACGACATATCTCAAGCTTCTCCTTTTGTCAATGTTTTTGTCAACATATCCACAGCATTGTCATTCGTGTGCACTTTTTCAAGTACTAGCAACTTCAACTCCAACACATCCCGAATCCAGTGATAACGAACATCAATGTGCTTGGTCCTGGAATGAAAAGTTGCATTATTACCAAGATTAATAGCACTCTGGCTATCACAAAGCAACACATATTGATCTTGCTTCAAACCAAGCTCTCGGAGAAACTTCTTCATCCACAGCAACTCTTTACATGCTTCAGTTGCTGCAATATACTCAGCTTCAGTAGTTGAAAGTGCAACACATTTATGCAACCTCGACTACTATAACACAGCTCCCCCTGCAAATTTAACCAAATATCCTGAAGTAGACTTGTAAGAATCAACATCTCCAGCCATATCAGAATCAGTGAAACCAACCAACTCCGGTTTTTCACCACCAAAAGTAAGGCATAAATCAGGAGTACCCCTGAGATATCTCATAATCCACTTCACAGCATTCCAATGCTCTCTACCAGGATTAGAAAGAAAATGACTAACCTTACCAACTGCATAAGCTATGTCTGGTCTAGTACAGACCATGACATACATCAAACTACCCATTGCTGAAGCATAAGGGCCTTATGTATCTTTTCCTTGTCATCATCGCTAGAAGGACACTGTTTGATACTCAACTTGAAATGAGATGCAAGTGGACTGGACACTGCTTTAGCATCACTCATGCTAAATCTCTGAAGCACATTCTTTATGTACTTCTCTTGTGACAAATAAATTTTCCAGGCCTCTTTGTCACGAGTAATTTGCATCCCTAAAATATGCTTTGCATGGCCCAATTCTTTCGTTGCAAAAGACTTTCTTAACTGATGCTTCAACCTGTCAATCCTTGAAGCATTCTTGCCAACAATCAAAATATCATCAACATACAGTAAAAGAATGATAAAATCATTCTCTGAGAATCTGCTAATAAACACGCAATGATCTCAAGTAGTCTTCCGGTAGCCCCGCCCATGTGAGACTCAAATTTCTTATACCCTTTGTCTCAGGCGCTTGCTTCAACCCATAAAGACTCTTCTTCAACTTGCACACAAGATCCTCTTTTCCTTTCACCTGAAAACCCTCTGGCTGCTCCATGTAGATGTCTTCTTCCCACCATGAGGAAAAGATGTTTTAACATCCATCTGCTCAACCTCCAAATCAAGACTAGCTGACAAGCCAAGAACAGTCTGGATATAAGACATTTTCACAACAGGAGAGAAAATCTCACCAAAATCTATGCCCTTCTCTGACCAAAACCTTTGACTACTAATCTTGCCTTATACCGAGGTGAAAAATTCCCGTCTTCGTTCTTAATTCTGAAGACCCATTTATTCTTCAAAGCTTTCTTCCCTTTAGGCAATTTCACCAACTCATGTGTGTGATTGTCATACAAAGACTCCATCTCGTCTTTCATGGCATCAAGCCATTTATCTTTATTTTCATCATCCATGGCCTCCTCAAAACATTCTGACTCCCCACTATCTGATAGCAAAACATACTTAGTCACTGGATATCTGGTAGAAGGGTTTCTCTCTAGTAGATCTCCTGGGAATAACTGGTGGAGCCTCATCTGGTACTAGTTCCTCAATCATATCATCGTTAATGTTCTGATCAAAATCAACTGCATCATCTGCATCATCCTGCTGATTACCCTGGTCATCAACTGCACCATGCTCCTCTATAGGTGTAGGAGAAATTATCTCCAAGTCAGCTGAACCATCACTAACCTGAGGTGTTGAACTCTGATTTTTATCAACATCCTGCAAAGTCTCGTTCTCTGCAAACACAACATCTCGGCTTCTAATCACTTTCTTGTCAACATGATCATAAAATTTGTACCCAAACTCATCTTGACCATAACCCAGAAAAATACACTGTTTAGTCTTAGCATCAAGCTTAGACATCTCATCTTTAAGAATGTGAACATAAGCTTTACAACCAAAAACTTTCAAATAATGGTAAGATACATCCTCACCTGACCATACCTTCTGAGGAACATCATTCTGCAAAGGAACACATGGACAGATTTAGTACATGAACCACTGTACTCAAAGCTTCACCCCAAAATGATTTAGGCAATCCGGCTTGTGAAAGCAAACATTTGACTCTCTCCAATAATGTTCTGTTCATCCTCTCCGTCAAGCCATTCAACTGCGGAGTCTTTGGTGGGGTTATCTCATGTCTGATACCCTGTTTCTTACAGTAATAATGAAATGGACCTTTGTATTCACCTCCATTGTCAGTCCGAATACACTTCTACTTCTTTCCAGTTTCCCTTTCAACTGAAACTTGAAACTGCTTGAACACATCTAACACTTGATCTTTCGTCTTCAAAGTGTACACCAAAATTTTCTTAGATTTATCATCAATAAAAGTCACAAAATAGCGGGAATCACCAAGCGTCCTTGTCTTCATAGGACCACAAACATCAGAATGAACAAGCTCAAGTACTTCTGACTTTCTTGAAGGTGGATTTGATTTAAAAGAAACTCTAGTTTGCTTCCCTACAAGACAATGAGCACACTTTTCCAAATGCAAACTGTTAGAACAAGACAATAATTTTTTCTTAGATAAGACAGTCATTCCTTTCAAGCTCATATGACATAACCTCTTATGCCACAACTCAGTCTCATCACGTGACTCCACTGCATGAGCCTCATCAACAATAACTTTGGCTTGAGTCAAGAAAAGTGTAGATGTATTTGTACCTCTAGCCACAACTGAAGACCTCTTTGTGAGCTTACACTTATCACGAGAAAATGAGCTATTATAACCATCATCACACAGTCTGCCAACAGAAATCAAATCAGCCGGATCCCTGGAACATGTTTAACCCATTTAAGAATCAGTTTGGTACCATTAGTCGTCTCCAAACTAATATCTCCAATACCTACACACTTTAAGATAGAATCCTACGCCGTTCTCACATCACCAAAGTCACCTGGAGTGTATGATATGAAAAACTCTCTTTTGAATTAGCATGGACCACAGCACCACTGTCAACAACCCAACTAGTTATATCATCAGCAAGAATAATATCATCAACCTCTTGAAACACAAGGAAATCATCAGAAGAAGCTGCATTAACTATATCTTCCTTCTTCTCATCATCTTTCTTGTCACCGTTTTCCTTTTTCTTCCGTTTCAGTTTAAAGAAAAATTTCTTGATGTGTCCCTTCTTGCCACAGTGATTGCATTCATAATTTTTGTACTTGCCCTTGGATTTACTTCTACTTCGACCTCTTTCTTTAGAAGCTCTACTTTGACTTCTTCCCTGTGACTCAATAACCAAGACATCCGATTGTGAGGAAACACCATGTGTCTTCCTCCTTGTCTCTTCTTCCAAAACACTAGTCTTTTCAAGATCAATGGTCATAGCACCATCTGGGGTAGAATTAGATAGAGAACTTCGAAAAGTTTCCCACGATTCCGGTAAAGAGCCAAGAAGCATCCATCCCTGCACTTCATCATCAAACTTAATACCCATAACATTAAGTTGGTTCATAATACCCAAGAAAGTATTCAAATGATCAGCCATAGGAGTTCCAACATGATATCTAAAATTCATCAATTTATACATCAAAAGCATCTTATTGCTTCCAGTTTTCCGGGCATACAAGTCTTCAAGCGTTTTCCACAAAAACCTAGAATGTTTCTCCTCACTAATGTGATTTAAAACATTATCATCAACCCATTGTCTAATATAACCACAAACTTGCCTATGCAACAAATTCCACTCTTCATCTGTTTTATCTTCAGGTTTTTCAGCACTGAAGACCGGCAAGAAATAATTTTTCACATACAAAAGATCCTCCATTTTATTTTTCTATATGGCATAATTAGACCCATTCAAAGTGATCATTCTATTCAAGGTGGCTTCCATTGCACCAATAAAAAAAGTTCACCAAAAACACTTCAAAACCAAATTAACTAACCTCGCGCTCTGCTACCACTTGTTGGGAAAACAAACAACCGCAATTCCACACGTATCACAAATACCACAAAGTCTTCCAAATGACATGCAACGGAATTAAACGTGGCAGCCCCAACGAAGATAAATCACAAATAAAGGGAAACAAAAACACAAGAAAATCAACACCATAATTTTAACGTGGAAAACCCCTCTCGATGTGAGAGAGTAAAAACCACGAGGCCGAAGCCCACAAAAACTTCACTAATCAGCAAAAGATGATACAAAAGTGTTCCAAACACATCAACCAACTCAACTACATCAAATCATCAACTAAGAATGTAAAATACAAGAGTTGTTGAAAAATATCACAAAAAACGCAGCAGTTAGGTCGCGGACGATTTCCCGTTCAGATTGAAGAAGAATGAAAGACGAACAATCCTTCAAAATTTCGTGCTGATCGGAGTCCGTTTAGATGCCCGATCGTCACCGGAAAGAGACTGCTGCAACACCAAAAATCCTGCGAATTTTGCCTCTCTTTTTGTTGTAAAAGATTGTGAAGATTAGGGAAAAATTAACCTAATTTGTTCCCTTAAATACTACTTGACATATTATTATTTTTCCAATTATTTAGTGGGCTTTGGGCTCCACAAATGAGTGATCCACCCAACAGAAATAATATTTGGTCCGCATAATATTCGTCAAGCTTTCTATGCCATTAAAGCAAGATTAAAGCATTCTAAATCCTGAAAAACTAAGACCGCCTTCAGATTTTGGCTTACAGCAGTGAGGTCAAGATTTCCAGTGTTTTTTTTTCCGTCTGCGTTGTTCCAAAAGAAGCTGCGCGTCGTCCCTTCCAAATCTAATATTAACCTCTTAGGGAGCAAGAAAAATTGGATAACATACCGAGGTGGCGAATAGATTACAAGCTTAATAAGAAATAAGAATATAATTTAGCATTACATATATATGGCAAATTTTATGGTGGTCAATAACCACAAAACTCAATTGACACATGTCATCACATGAATGCTTGTGTGTACGTAGATCAATTCTCAACCATTATAATCTGTGGAAATATTACATAATATTAAATATTTCTTTTTACCTTTGTATTTCGTGTAACACTTTACTTGTACACATTATTTGTAACATGACATATTAATTGTGTGATATAAACAATTAATATGTCATAAAGTAACTCTAGTTTGTCTTTTTATGTCCTAGCCTTTATGTCCAGCCGCATATGGACATTCCTATCACATACTAGCCGCCCATAGCACTCATGACACTACTAGGACCTTTCTCTCCATACTTGTATCTATATATACTCTTATTTTATGATGAATAAAGATAAGTTGAAGTTTACTCAAGTATTATTACTTTCTCAAACTCTCTTCATGGTATCAGAGACAAACTCCTTAATCCGCTGAAAAATCTCATCTCATATGAAGAATGTCTTCAATATCCGAAGCTTCTTCACCTCAAGAGAGTCCCAGTGAGCCTCAGCAGACTGGGGTCACTGAAAACTCTTCATTTACGAATCATAGACTTGATGGCAACAACTACATGATATGGTCAAGGTCTATGAAGATGTATATCTCCGGCCAGAGCAAGATGAGATACCTATCGGCTCCAAACTCCGCCTCACGGCCGACCCCAAGTTTGAAGCATGGGATACAGAAAATAACCAAGTCATGACCATCCTCACGAGGTCAATGACAAAAGAGATCGATGAGAACTTCATGATGTATGATATCGCAAAGGAAATCTGGGACAATGCCGAGACCTTTACTCAAAAAGGACAATACATCCGAGGTCTATGATCTTGAAGCTCAAATCCAAAATTGCGAGGCAAGGGATATGTCTCAGAACTCAAGATTTCAACCAACTATCTAAGGCATGACAACACCTAGATATGTTGGAAACTCACCAATAGAATGATGTACGGGATGTTACCTTGTACAGGGACATCATTGAGAAAAAGAGGGTATTCAAGTTCCTCACTGGACTGAACCCATATCTTGATGA
Organism: Gentiana macrophylla; assembly: GCA_026214975.1. NCBI lineage: Eukaryota > Viridiplantae > Streptophyta > Magnoliopsida > Gentianales > Gentianaceae > Gentiana > Gentiana macrophylla. The sequence goes on from CM047811.1 coordinate 96,388,359, forward strand.
TGTTAGAGGAAGAGTCCTTGCTACTAAACCACTCCCCAATCTCAAGTCTGTGTTTGCTGAAGTCAAACATGAGGAAAGCAAGAAAAAAGTGATGCTGCAAAGCAACCCTGCTGATCACCCTACTGAGAGCTCAGCACTGATGGTTGTCAGGAAGCCCGCTGAGGTTACTGAGGTCTACAGAAGGCCTACTAAGAAGACAGGAAAGTTGTTCTGTGACCACTGCAAACGCACAAATCACACAAAGGACAATTGCTGGAAACTACATGGTAAGCCTAACTCCTCAAAAACCTCCAAACCAACCAGGGAAATCCAGGGCAGACATGTCAGTGAAGAAGAGAACAAGGACACTGCTTTGAATGCTCAGTTTGCTGCCTTCAAAGCCTTCCTTGCTCAGCAAACGGAAGGTAGTTCCATCACTGACACAGCTACTTGTTAGGTGTGATGCCCGAAAGACAATTTTGTAATTGTTTTGTTTAATAAATGAAATGATATTATTATTCATATTTATTATTCTCATAATCACCAATGTGACAATAGTATTTACACTACAGAAAACCCTAAGTATATCGTTATGTAATCACTTAACTCAGTGTATGGTATATACACAGGAGGATTGAGTTAGTGAAGATGTACTTAAAATACAATTAGCCCGTAGTGAAGTTAATCGAGAGTATCGGGTCTCTCCTTTGACGTGCTATTAATGCGCCCAGAACACAATAGGTGTGATTGTCTTATCCGGACTTTCGGTTAAGAGAACCTAATGGGGCATTTATATATGATAGATATATCATATAGAAATTTGGACCGATTTGATTAGAGTTCACGATATAATTCCGTAATCGAGAAGTCTTATCGAATCAATGGATGATCATATTTATGGATATATCTTAATCTCGAGGTGATCACGATCAACCGCTTGAATCGAGTATGAGGTTTGACTTGACGGTTAAGGATTACACCGAGTCTGCGTGGTCCGAATTACCCCATCTTGGCATTGTCTTTGGATTGAGTGAGTAGTCCGTGTTATCACACGGATACGGAATCCATTCCTTCCATTTATGGAAGTAGATAGACAGATTCCACTTATTTGTTAGCCCTAAGAAAATGATCGATCCCGGGAGTTCACATTTGACTAATTAGCTACTAGTCGATTATGTGCACTAATTGATCACTAGGGGTTAATGGTAAATAAGGATAAGAGGTTCTAAAAAGGGTTAACGGAAATTTCCGATTTAGAATGAGCGATCTATGGAGGATTAATCCATATGTAATGATTAAATCAATGGACGCTTATTATTATTATCGTGACGAGATAAATATAATCGATAATCGGAGGAGTGCGATCTCGGGATTATGGTGGCATATTCCGTGATTGATTTATCGAATATAATTATTCTATAATTATTTATTTGATTTATCGGAGCCGCCGATTATTAGTCCATGGTCCCCGACGTGCTTCCTAATATAAGCATAGCTATTCTCGGACGTCGAATCCTAATAATATTAATTTAGTTCTTGTTGGACTTTATTAAAACGATATGTGAATTAATTGTTTAGTGACTATTAAATTAGTTGGACTAAATAATTAAATATGTGGAAAAGACATTTTTCATAATCTTACCAATTTATGTGTGTTGGTTTTAAATTAATTAATGACTAGGTCATAAGCATTTTTTCGCCCCATGCATATTTTAGTCAACAAGAAATTAGTTTTCTTGTGATTAATAAGACATGTGCATAAAATATTTATTGGATAAATGTTTATGGTAAATAATAAAGATAAAAAATATTCTTGATTTGTTCTAGAATATTTTGAGATTATCTTTTATTTAATAGGATTATTATAATTGATTTTGTATTAATTATAAAATCCTTGGGACTTAAGTTTTACTCTCCTATATAAAGAGAGTTCTCCCAAGCCAAACAACACACAATATTTTCGAGTTCCACCTCTTAGAGAGGAGGAAGAAATTTTCGGCCAAGGGGAGTTAAGGGGAGAATCTTGGAGATTTTTCCGGGTAGCATATCGGAGGGGTTCGAGTCGAGAATTCCTTCCACCGGGAATTGCTTGGATCACACGATCGGAAGACTGTGGTGCTCTTCACACCTTCACATTCATCCTTTTGCGGTTCTTCAACTTGGATTTAGAGATCCAAGAGGTATGATCTACAACCCCCTTGTAGATATAGATCTAGTTGTTTTATTACGTATATGTTATAGATCTAGATCCATAAAATCGCTTCCGCAGCGGATGGTATTACTAACAGTGGTATCAGTCGCCAAGGGGATCTATATTTATTCGTATAAAATATTAGATCTAGGAGTGGAAAACATGTAGCTTTTATTTTAAATTTTGGCCGATGCATGTTTACATTTTTTTTTTATGTTGTTGCGATTGTTGTGGTTGAAGAGATGGATTGGGGTTGGCATTGTTTACCCGTTAGATCTATTGTACACTCATATGAACGATGAAAATTCGTTCATATGAGTATAGGAAATTATGTAATTTATCTTTATTGCAAGTTTAATTTCCAGCAAATAGATCTAGTTAGTAGCTGTTTAGTATTTTTTTCTTTTCCCGTTGATCGAACCGTTGCAACGAAGATCCCTCCGGTCAGAATCAAGATTAGAAGATGATGATCAACTCCACAAATTTTGGCGTCGATCAGAGTCCGTTTCAATATCCGTTTGATGCTGCGAAGAGGCTGCTGTAACAGAAAAACGCAGGATTCACAGAAACACTACCTGTGTCTTCCTCGATTTTCTGGGAGAGTTTGGACCATTGAAACGAAAATCCGACTGTTCAGATTGATCAAATTGGAGTTTTGGACGTACCATAAAAATTTCAGGTCGATCGGGATTCATCTCGATTCCCGTTCTGCCTCAGGAAGTCCTTGATGCAGTGCAGTCAAAGTCAGATTCAGCAGCAAGTTTGGCGGTTTACTGGAGAAAATTGGTAAGTCAAAGCACCGATCCAACCGTCCATATTGAAGTTCAAGGAGTGAAGATATGATCTGGAAAGTTTCGTCCCGATCCGAGTTCGTTTGGTATGCCGATCGTCGAAGAGTTCGAACAGCTGCAGATTTAGTTAGAAAGTAGTAAACCCTAGTTAGGTTTTGGTTGTTTTTTATTTTCTAATAGATTAGATACTAAAGTGCCAACGATCCATCTCGGTGTTTAAATTTTCCGCATTTATTTTTTATGTGTTTGATCATAAAATAGATATAAAATCGGAATTGCCATGACATGCATCATATCATAAATCCACTCCATGCATACATGTAGAATTTTAATTTTGGTAATTAAAATAGGCATGTATACAAACTCGTGTAATTAGTTGAAATTTAATTAATACGTGGTAATTAATTTAATTTAGTAACTAATTAAAGATCCGAGGACGGGTTATGAAATCGTTAGCCTTTCGGTGTGTGTTCTCGGTGAACCGCCTTAAAGTCAAACGAGATCACGTTTTCAATTCAGTAGTGTCTACGAGATTGAATGATGGTAAAAGAACAATAAATCTTGGATAAAAACGGTTCGCCTTTAGGTTGGGTGGTCAATCGAGCTTCGCTCAAACGACTTAACCCTCCTAGTGTGATGTATGCACGGGGTCCGGCAAGACTAAGCCAAACCGAGAGCGGAGGGTGATTCCTTCTAATCTCAATAGGGCTCTCTTGACCCGATTTCGTCCGGATCGTCACATATGTTCCAACGAATAGGACGGGTAGGCTTGCCTACGTTACCGACACCATTCGAATACTTGATTTTATGCGCTTTTATGTTAACATCAAAAGACGTGGTTAGTTAACCCACCACCACTTCCAAAATATTGAGTGGGAGCGGGGAGGCGACACCAACCCCACGGCCTCTACTATAGATGCAAGTAAGTGAGAGAAGGGTGGACGCGCGCGACGCTTTGATTTCGCCCCCTACGGATGGTGTTCACCCCTATCAACATTCATGGCTTGGTCTCCGAAAGGATAGGATTTACTGGTACTCGTCGGGTCACGACCTATCCTACGACGGCACACTCGGGCGTACCTAAGAGATCCGATATAATAGGTCACACTCATCAAGGGGTATTTTTTTTTGATAAATACCTAGGCTAAAAAGGAAGGTAGTCAATGAATAAAGGGATGTTCGATTCTCGTGGGATGTCCGATTCTCACAAGTTATTCATTGATTTAACCGTTGATCTCTTTGACCTACCCTACGGCGGCAGATCGAGATGCAAGGTTAAAACCTTGGAATGGTAGAGTAGACTCATTTTTAGTTTACAATTCCTAAAATTTAATATAGTAGTTGTTAAACTTGAATTAATTTAGTCATTTTATTTACCAAGATTATCCCTTACTAAATTGCTTACAATTTATAATTGACTAGTATTGACTTCGTTAAAAAGTGGAAAGTAACTAGGACGTTGAACTAGTTAATTGATAATGCAATTATTTTTCGAAAGAGATATTTTCTCTTAAGCCTTTTAAAAACCAGAGTGACATATAGGCATGTCACTAGTGTCATTCGTGTCAAACGGAAGACAAACTTAGTTTGATCAAAGGTGATTTCGGACTTTGAAATTCTTCTAGTGAATTTTCAGTGTGTAGTGACTACACACGTAACCGTTCTAATTGAAAAATCGGAAAATCATGAACTGTTGCTAGTTAGACGATATTTGGAATCGATGAACTAGTGGGAGTTTTATGATTTGTATTTTTCTGGTAACATTAGAACTGTGTAAGTGTTTACACGAGAGATTTTCAAATTGGAAAATCATAAAATAAAGCATTGCTGGTTAGACGGTATTTGGAACCGATAAACTAGTGGGAGCTTTAATGTTATGATTTGTTGTTTTTCTGGTATATTAGAAAATCCGAGAAGTCCCGACGAGTAACACTTGAAATAGACATCCCACGGTTCAAGAGTAGTGTCTACTCACATGAACTGCTAGTTCAAGACTGTTTCCATTTACGGAAAGTCAAGAATGGGGGAATATGTCTAAAAGTGTTAGTCATCTAAAACTGAGTTGTTTTTAAGGCTAAAACTGAAAATTAATAAACTGAAAGTCATAGGATAAGGATAGTGATTTCGGATCACCAACCTATGAATCCTTGGTGATTTTCTCTTAGGCTGTGTTCTTTGGAAGAACAAGATAGTTGTGCATTAACGATTCATAGACAACGGGCAATAATTTTAGCAAAATAGTGGGAGTGATATAAGGAAATGAATCTCGGATTCAATCCTTGGATATCGCAGAAGTTTTATTTTTCTGTTTAAGATTCGTTGGAACGAATGGATTTACCTTCTATTCGATAATTTGTTTGTCGTATAGGAAGTGAATATACCATTTATAGTACGAATCCAAGACTCGGACTTTTGTTTGATAAAGTCAAAACCACTTACAACTGCTGAAATAAGTATATAAAACACATCTTAAGAACTATTAAAAGCAATTGGTTTCTATATTTAGATAAACGCTTCTTCATATTCCATAGTTAGTGCATAGTCCCTAAAAGACAAGACCTGAAGACTGGCTCAGGGTGATTCCTTTCTCCCAGTCTGGTTATATTGTCTCAAAGGTTCAATGACTAAGTTTCCTTTCAATTTGGAAAGGATAATGGTTATAAAGAAGTGTGGAGTCCTCTACGGATCGTATACTAGGTGTATAAGCACACAAGGGGGGTTGGATGTGCTTTTAAATTTTTCGAGTTATTTTTAACGCAAGATGGCTCTCAATTTCGACCCTTTTAATACACCTAGGTTGTAACACCTTATTCAAGTGATTACTAAGTTGTGTGTCAAAACACTCACAAAACCGATTCAGCAAACAAGGAAAAACAAAGAAAACAGTTGAGATCAAGGTGCAGATTACGTGGTTCAACTCAGATGAGTTCAGGCCTTTCACTACACTTCCTATAGGCTTATATTTGTGCAATGAACCTTCTTAGACAGCAAACAAAACAAGGAAACAAAAACACACAATTCTGATTCTGAAATTTGCAGCCAGTCATCTTTTCCAAAATAAGTTGACTCTCAGATAGATTTGACATGCAGATTTTATGTTTTTCCAGTTCACAAGTGAGTTCATTAATCCTAGCATGCAATTTATCATTTACTTTGAGTGAGTCATCATACTTTAGCTCAAGTGCCCTATAATTTTCATGCATTTCATTTAACTCTTTTTCAGCAGTTGATGGCACATTATCACATACAGAGTCATAATCGATTCATCAAATTTAATGGTTTTGATTATCTCTGTGGAACTATCAACATATAGGTTATGACTTATTTCAACCACATCACATATAGGTGCATCAATTGTAGCACATGACAGCATGGATGAATGAATCTCAACACATTTATCAAGTTGCTCACCAATTAACATTTCAAGAAATTCATTAATAATAGAGTTTTCATCAAGTACCTTATGAGCAACACATGCTACCTCAAATGTCTCAGATCTGGATCTACCAGCACCAGTGTCCAACTCTTCAAATTTCTCCAACTTTTCCATCTCAGGAAATTTTGACTTTTCTCCACATATTTCCTCAAGCCAGGCATAGTATTGTGCCTCAAATGTGGAAGGTACATCTGGTGAGGCTCTAGTGTCCATTTTTGTCATTTCCTGAAAAACAGACATAAAAGCCCAAGGACCAAGTGTAAAGTGCAGATATGGCAACAATTACAAATATCACACCTATATTCCTTATAGAAGTTAAGCACCAGGTCAATAGTCCAAAAATACCACAGTATAGGAAAAATCAACTGAATGGTCAACTATGGCAAATTTGTACAAATGTGGACTAATTGAGCTATCAGGTGATGGAATATGTGCAACATACTTATATATGTTTAATAAGGTTGATAAAATAGGTAAGCACACAAGGAATCAAAAATACACAATTCAGTCAAGCAAATGCAAGAAGCATAACATCATTCACGAGATATAGGCGACTTACTTGTGTTGACTGAATCTCTCAACACACTTATCCAATTAAGCTGAAAATTTATGGTTAGAGTCCTTATAACACAAAAACCTAAATGCTCAGGAGAGAATTCAAAAGGCACGGTGAAATTTTCAGTTCATCAAGTGAGACAGCTACACAGACAGTTTACCAAGTAGCAGAGCATGTTCAAGATGCAACTTATGGTTTCAAATTCTGAAGATCTCAGGGCTATAACACAAGCTACTATATGCTTATATAAGTTCAATAATGCTGATCAATAAGATAAATACTCAAGGAAACATGTATAACCAGTTTAGCCAAAAGAAATGCAGTAGCTATTTTCCTCTGAGTGTGTCGAAAGGTTCTAATCAAGTTATATCATCTTTTTCATGACATCATACAATTTGTTGAGCACATATTCGAGTATCATTGTTTGTTTCTAGTTGAAATGTGTATTTGCTAGTTGCTTGAAAATTCAAGTTTGGAATTAGTGGAAGTTTAATATGGCTCTACACACACACACCGGGTGAACTTCTAACAGACTTAATTCACTATGTACTTGCCGATATTGTCTATCCTTTGTTGGCCATCTATGCTATTATGTCACCTTATGTTTTGGTTTTGTTTGGTCTTGCTTAGGACTACCATAGAAGTGAGTATAAGGAGGAGTTTCATTTTGATAATGACAAAGAGGAGAAGTGGTACATGTACATCAAAGCAGGAGAGGAGTGTATGGATCGAGGAAGAAAGAATACCAAAGGTAAGAGATGAGACAGATAGAGGAGTCATGGTATTGGGTAAGGTTTGCATAAATTGAGAGGAGTTACTTGTATGTCGGTTGATATGATTATATGTGATTTTGACATGTGCCTTACATCCTGCTGCATACACTCATGCATTTAGGAACCTAGACTTAATTGGTTGTTGACATACATGTTGTTATGGTTGTCATCATCAAAAAGAGGGAGATTGTGATACCCTAGATGCTATATCTGTGAATGTTGAGTCTGTTGTTCAATGCACTATCTGTTTAAGACTGCAACATAATGCATGTGACTGTCCCATGAAGCATAAACGTTGGTTACCTGTTAGGGACTTAAACAAAGGTAAATCTTTGTTGCATGCTAAACCTGTTATATCTGTGGTAAATGCTAAACCAGCCATGCATGTTAATCCTTTGAGGAACATAAAACGAGAGAAAATGCATTTTATTGCTAAACACGCTTATGTGAACAAAATGCATGCTAAATATGTTTATGTGCCAAAATCATCTCGCTAGAGTGTTAGTAATATTGTTCACCATGCATCTAATAGCCACATGTTTAATGTTGAAAATAAAAAGCTAAGGTTCCAGGATCCGTAAAAAGGATACCACTACAGTTTATGATTGCGGTACAATCTATGAAAAGGATCATCTTCCGTGACTTGGAAGAAAGGTTGAAGAATGAGGATCTTTGTTGGACTCCACTAATTCAAATTGCTCTAAGTGGGAGTTCCAAGAAAAGATCGAGCAAAGTTTGCTTGGAAAAAGAAAGGAAGAAAGGTCAGGTATGGTTTGTAGTCCGACACCCTAAGTCCTGTCTCAGTCATAGGACCTAAGTTAATGAGACTAGTACTAAGGAAACAGGAAAGATAGACTGTTGGTATAGGTGATATGGTTGCCATGCTATGTGTTTCTATGTTAGTGAGTATATGTTTTGATGATTCATGATCAATGATTACATGCATGCTAGATGTTGGTGAAATTTGCTAAATAATGGTGAAACTTGATTTTGAGATGAAAAATACATTTTAATGCATAAACTAAAATGAAGAAGATGATTTGAACTCTTGTTTCTTATATTAAATCATCTTGACATGTTTTGTGCTCTTATTCATCCTCAATACATGCCATGTGAGAAAATGTTTAGACAATTCATGCATATAGTCATTGATGCTGTATATTGTATGTTTAGTAGGGCAGATGTCTCATCTGACACGCTTTCACGCAGCCATGTTAAATGATGAGCTAAAATATAAAGTTGTACGTATCTAGATTAGTCACATTTAATGCTATTTTAAGAATCTTGTGCTTTGGAAAATGTAAGTGTCATGGGAATCATAATATTTCGTTTTTAGCATCAAATTATGACACAATCGTGAATGCCTTAAGTTTGAATGTGATAAGTAAAGCATAACTATAGTACTTGGAGAAATGTTCGAAAAAAGTAAAAGCGAATCAAATAACTAATGAGTTTTGTCGTCGGTCGTTGATGATTTGAGTGAGGTAGAGGCGTATCTTGAATGTCCTATACCACTATGATGACCAAAAGCTCATGACAATGTAACAAAGTCGCGCCTTATGATTTGGGGTATGTAGGGTATACCTCGTATGTCTTATTATACTATGATGGGCAATAGCTCAATTTCGACATGCTTATGAATGTGAAAGGTGTATGAATCAATAAAAACAAAGAAAGTGGCAAACATCGTTGAAAAACTTAGTATATGCCACCTTATCCCCGTATATAAAATCGAAGGGCATGTTGTAGGGATTATCCTCTGAGTGTGTCGAAAGGTTCTAATCAAGTTATATCATCTTTTTCATGACATCATACAATTTGTTGAGCACATATTCTGAGTATCATTGTTTGTTTCTAGTTGAAATGTGTATTTGCTAGTTGCTTGAAAATTCAAGTTTGGAATTAGTGGAAGTTTAATATGGCTCTACACACACACACCGGGTGAACTTCTAGCGTGCACTTAATTCACTATGTGTACTTGCGATATTGTCTATCCTTTGTTGGCCATCTATGCTATTATGTCACCTTATGTTTTGGTTTTGTTTGGTCTTGCTTAGGACTACCATAGAAGTGAGTATAAGGAGGAGTTTCATTTTGATAATGACAAAGAGGGAGAAGTGGTACATGTACATCAAGACAGAGGGAGTGTATGACTGAGGAAGAAAGAATACCAAAGGTAAGAGATGAGACAGATAGAGGGAGTCATGGTATTGGGTAAGGTTTGCATAAATTGAGAGGGAGTTACTTGTATGTCAGTTGATATGATTATATGTGATTTTGACATGTGCCTTACATCTTGTTGCATACACTCATGCATTTAGGAACCTAGACTTAATTGGTTGTTGACATACATGTTGTTATGGTTGTCATCATCAAAAAGAGGGAGATTGTGATACCCTAGATTTTGGTTTTGATGATAACACCATAAAGGTTAAATTGGGAAAGTCAACATTGGTCAACATAGGTCAAACCATGTCAAATAATGTGAAATGAGCTGAATTACATTGAACATGCTTAATTTTACCCTAATCATGCTTAGAATTGATTCAAGTTGGAAAAGGGTAATTAGGTCAACTTAGGGCATTTTGGGAATTTTGGGGGAAGTGGTCCAAACTCACCCTAATGATGTGAAACATGTTTAGTTACATTAATACACTTATAATTGATCCTAATCATGCTTTAATTTGTTCAATTTGATCAAAATCGAATTAGGTCAAAATTAAGGTTCATGTGATAAAAAATCTGCTGAATTTTTCTAAGTGTTGGACTGTTTTTCACCCATGTTCACACCCCCATAACTTGCTCAATATTGAACCAAATTGCATGATCTTTATATGGTTGGAAATATCAGAATTCAAGCTACAAAACGCATATATAATATCGCATTTTCATGCAACACAGAGCACACACCATGCTGAACAAAAACGCATCAGATTGTGAAAGTCTGTGTTACAGCTTTCTGATGTGCTGATGTGTCACACTTTTGAGTACCCTATACTACTTGGAATGCGTTGAATTATTTATATGTTATATATTGAATATAGGGGTACATTTTGTCTCAAGAAACTTTTGTGATTTAAGGTCTTTATCATAGCTAAAAGTTGACTACAAAATGCTTCAGTAAAACTGTCTGTCTGTGAGATAGTTGACTTGTAGTGTCTTTTTTGAGTGACGGGTTCAACTCCAAATTAGCTGAAAATTTGAGGGATTATAGTTGAAAATATTATGAGAATATTTCATTCTTTGATCATCTTGATTTGGACACGTGATCATATAGAAAATTTGAAGATAAACTTGTATTTATTTAAACTGTTTCCAAAAATAGATAATTGATTTGATTGGGTTAATTAATTGAGATAAATCCGGTTGTATCAATTTGAATTGATTGGAAATAATGCTATTATCTATATATTACACGTTCTACTCAAGATTGATAGGGGCACAAGAGGTATTTTACAAGAAAAGAGGCTGCAACCCTAAAAATAGCTATATATATATGGGGCTGTTTGGTGTTAAACTTGGAGTGCAGCAGAAAAACTCGATTGATCCTCTCACAAATCGACTCCAAAGTGTTCATATACATGTTAGAGAGTGTGAGCAACAAATTTACAAGAGGGATCAAAGGCTGAATAAAAGTGAAACCTGATCAACAAAAGTGAACTTGATCGAGGTTGTCAAGCATCTTGTCAAGTTGTCGATGCATGATCAGCTGTTTTGCTGCATGTTTCTCATTGAAGATCGTAAAACAACTCTGTTGGGAAGTTAATTTATAGTTGTTATATGTTTTAACACGTTTATATAGCTTCCATGCGCTTATAATTGTTGAATCGAACTGTAAAGACAGTAATCCACATGCTGTCTGTCTTTGTGCTTGTGTTGTGGCCTGTTTGTGGACAGGTTGGTGAGTGTTTTTGAGAGGTGAGTCTTGTGTAGCTACTCTCAGTAGTGTGGTGTATCTTACTTACTTGTGTAGGGGTAGGATCAAGTGGATTAGGACTGTTTTAAAGGGTTAAAACAATGGGATACTTAATGATTTCTTAGGTAGGTCATTAAGGTTGTGTGTGGGTTATTGCTTGTTGTGTGTAGGGTCTTTGGTAGCATACACTTAATAAGAAAACCCCAGACGTAGGGCTAATTGCATTGGCAATTAGTTTGGCCGAACTCAGGTAATCATTGTGGTGTTCCTTGCTTTTAATTTACACTTACACACACAGATTTGCAGCTTTTGGATGTTAACTTTGATTGCATGATTTGAATAAGTTAAACTCGTTTGATGAACAAACTTAAAACAAGAAAGTGGTAGCTTGACATGAGAGGAAGAGAGATGAATCGAAAAATTAGTGTTTAAAGCTTTGTAGTCACTTGAATAAGGTGATACAACTAGGTGTGTATGAAAAACAGTGAAACTGGGTTAGGGTGTTTGAAATTGATTTTAAAAAGTTTTAAAAGCACATTCAACCCCCCCTTCTGTGCCTTTACACCTAGCTAAGGATCCATATAGGACCTAACAAGAAGTAACACCGCTTGTTCATGATGACCTTCGGGGTCTTATGAATGATACAAGCTAGTGGGAGCTTATGAGTAGTGACTTCTAGTCTGACAACTACTCAAACACTCCGGTAAGTTTATCCAAAATATTCAAAGGTGTCTCTGATTTTGTCGGAGATGGAGTATTCTATACTCAGAAATGGGCCATCACATAGTCCTAGGGACTGATGCTCGGTCTGCCTCATAGTGAAATGCTTTCACTAAGGAAGAAACCATTGAATTGCCTTTACATAGTTGTAGATGTGCCACAATACACTGCTTAACTCAATAAAGATATTGGAAGTGAAATAACGGTTTACATTGAAGTGTAGAACCGAGAAGTCTACCTAGAATATGCTTTGGAATTAACGGATAATGAGTGGATTCAGTTCACCCAAATTCCGTCAATATAAGCATTTAGCACATGATGCTTGATGGTTTGACTGAATTTCGCGTATACGTTCGGTCGATGACCAATCGTTATATATCTTGTAGCATTGAAAAAGGTTCGTTATCGATTCTTGACATCGGGGAAGGGACAGTTATCTTTGTTGCATCCTTTACGATAGAGTCTATGAACAACAAACCTTGAACCTTGGAGTACGGTTACTCAAGGTAGTTACTTACTGATTAGATCAAACCACATCCAACATTGGTTGTTGGTGATGACACTAAATACTCTTGAACTAAATCGAATTTCGATCCACCAAGAAAATAGTGGGAGTATGGTTTATCCATTACCCATTATGGGTTCTGCAGACTTTATTGTCTACATGATCGATTAATGACCTATGGCTCTTTTGTGAGCTGTATAGGATTCTGATAATAGAGGTTGGTTTAAAAGCCATAACCCTGTGAATGGAGTTTGGTACTCCAGAGCTGTTCATACTCTTGTAGAACCACCGAGTGTCTCGAGCCCAGTGGGGAGTAATTGGATCTACATGGAAAAGAGTGGAATGAATAGGAAAGTTTATCTTTCAGAGCAAATCTTGAGTGGTCTAGGGGTAATTCCCTAAGAAGTAGAGAGTTAATCAGACTCTCTTACCACTTAGTATTACCTGATTTCGTTCAAAAGCAGAAAATAGGGGTGATTCCTGGAGACTTTTCTTGCCAAACAAACGGAGTCTGGATTCATTCGAATGAATGGTATTGCCTTATGAACTTATGATGTAATGACCATCAAGGCTTATGTCCTTTGTGGATAAAAAGCGAACCTCTCGGTCATTGGAAGTCATATATTTCTACAATATGTGGATTTGACCAGAATATTGATAAGTCTTGTGTAGACTGGATATCAATTTTTAGTACTGAGAGTGAATATATACATATATATTAGTGTTTGTGAAGGATAACTTTGCACGATTGGAATCAACATGGGTGTGTTATCTCAAGTCGAAATCGACAATGCCACAATTCTCTGTGCAGAGATTTGGACAACATTCTCTGAGTTTGACTCGGTCGAATTCATTAGAATCGATCCTTTGGTTTCCCATCCATCTTATTGGTTAAGATGATGCATCTGTGTATGCAACATTCAACGAGGAAGTTCTACCCTATGCCTCGGGAATGACTCTAAATCTTCGGATAAAGAGAAATGGGATGGATTCTCTTTGTGACAAGAGATGGTCAGGTTGTTGAACGTCAATTTTGATCGAATCTTAGATTCGGCAGTTAACAAAGCAAGTTTAGTATGTCCTTTAGTATCTTGAGAGAACAAGGAATAATATGCGGGCATATTCAAATGTGAACTTGGATATGTGAGAATACACTGGTTCTGACTTTGTGTCAGATCAAGGATGATCGTTAAGTCGATCTCGGTCTCAGTGTTTACTCTTGTGTTGAAGCTATTGCCTGGAAGAATCCAGCAACGCCAACTCGACTTTAACTAGTTGGGTGATTAGCGGCTTTTGTAGTAGCTAGAGAGGCGATATAGCTTAAGGATTTCCTTTTTCAGTTCTGGGAGTGATTCTAGATTTGGAAAGCCGATACCACATCATTATGCAAACGATGAAGGGTAGCTTATAAGGATTTCCGAAATCACTTGAGTTCAAGAGCATATTGGGAAAGTACCATGATTAGATGGACCGGCGACGTTTCGATTCTACGGATCGTCTCGAGCCGACAACCTGACTAATCATTAAGACTCATGACATTTAGATGTAGGTACTCCCCGAGTCACTGACCTATCCTACGACGGCACACTCGGAGTGTATTTTGTCATCTATAATGGTTATGATATGCTTAATGGGTACTAGAATATGGGATGGGTCTCCATTGCTTTAGAGCAAGTGGGAGATGTAGTTTGTTGTATTTTAAATAATAGGGTGTGCTCTAAAAAAATTAATCACATGCTTTCGTGCAAGTGGGAGATTGTTAGGTGTGATGCCCGAAAGACAATTTTGTAATTGTTTTGTTTAATAAATGAAATGATATTATTATTCATATTTATTATTCTCATAATCACCCGATGTGACAATAGTATTTACACTCTGAGTAAAACCCTAAGTATATCGTTATGTAATCACTTAACTCGGTGTATGGTATATACACAGGAGGATTGAGTTAGTGAAGATGTACTTAAAATACAATTAGCCCGTAGTGAAGTTAATCGAGAGTATCGGGTCTCTCCTTTGACGTGCTATTAATGCGCCTGAACACAATAGGTGTGATTGTCTTATCCGGACTTTCGGTTAAGAGAACCTAATGGGGCATTTATATATGATAGATATATCATATGAAATTTGGACCGATTTGATTAGAGTTCACGATATAATTCCGTAATCGAGAAGTCTTATCGAATCAATGGATGATCATATTTATGGATATATCTTAATCTCGAGGTGATCACACAGATCAACCGCTTGAATCGATGTATGAGGTTTGACTTGACGGTTAAGGATTACACCGAGTCTGTGGTCCGAATTACCCCATCTTGGCATTGTCTTGGATTGAGTGAGTAGTCCGTGTTATCACAGATACGGAATCCATTCCTTCCATTTATGGAAGTATATAGACGATTCCACTTATTTGTTAGCCCTAAGAAAATGATCGATCCCGGAGTTCACATTTGACTAATTAGCTACTAGTCGGTTATGTGCACTAATTGATCACTAGGGGTTAATGGTAAATAAGGATAAGAGGTTCTAAAAGGGTTAACGGAAATTTCCCGATTTAGAATGAAGCGATCTATGGAGGATTAATCCATATGTAATGATTAAATCAATGGACGCTTATTATTATTATCGTGACGAGATAAATATAATCGATAATCGGAGGAGTGCGATCTCGGGATTATGGTGGCATATTCCGTGATTGATTTATCGAATATAATTATTCTATAATTATTTATTTGATTTATCGGAGCCGCTGATTATTAGTCCATGGTCCCCGACGTGCCTCCTAATATAGCATAGCTATTCTCGGACGTCGAATCCTAATAATATTAATTTAGTTCTTGTTGGACTTTATTAAAACGATATGTGAATTAATTGTTTAGTGGACTATTAAATTAGTTGGACTAAATAATTAAATATGTGGAAAAGACATTTTTCATAATCTTGGCCCAATTTATGTGTGTTGGTCGAAATTAATTAATGACTAGGTCATAAGCATTTTTTCGCCCCATGCATATTTTAGTCAACAAGAAATTAGTTTTCTTGTGATTAATAAGACATGTGCATAAAATATTTATTGGATAAATATTTATGGTAAATAATAAAGATAAAAAATATTCTTGATTTGTTCTAGAATATTTTGAGATTATCTTTTATTTAATAGGATTATTATAATTGATTTTGTATTAATTATAAAATCCTTGGGGCTTAAGTTTCACTCTCCTATATAAAGAGAGTTCTCCCAAGCCAAACAACACACAATATTTTCGAGTTCCACCTCTTAGAGAGGAGGAAGAAATTTTCGGCCAAGGGGAGTTAAGGGGAGAATCTTGGAGATTTTTCCGGGTAGCATATCGGAGGGGTTCGAGTCGAGAATTCCTTCCACCGGGAATTGCTTGGATCACACGATCGGAAGACTGTGGTGATCTTCACACCTTCACATTCATCCTTTTGCGGTTCTTCAACTTGGATTTAGAGATCCAAGAGGTATGATCTACAACCCCCTTGTAGATATAGATCTAGTTGTTTTATTACGTATATGTTATAGATCTAGATCCATAAAATCGCTTCCGCAGCGGATGGTATTACTAACACTACTCATGCTAAAATAGGTACAATCCCCTCACCTCTCAGTAGTGATACTTGGATTGTTGATTCTGGGGCATCCTCACATATGACTGGTAACAAAAGGCTTATATCTCACCTTAAACCCTGTCATCAGATCCACAATATTAAGATTGCTGATGGATCTATTTCCTGTGCACAAGGTTTTGGAAATGTTAAACTTACTGATAAGATCTGCTTACAGGATGTCCTGTTTGTTCCAAAATTAGACTGTAACCTTATATCTGTCAGTAGACTTACTAAGGACCTAAATTGGACAGTCTTGTTTAATGACAATCAGTGTATATTCCAGGATCTTTCTTCACAAAAAGTGATTGGGAGAGCTAAAGCCTGCTCAGGATTGTTTGTGGTCAACCCAAGATTGAGACCAAAGACCAAAGGCAAAAACCTCCTCGTGACTGCAACCAAACCTTAGACAATATCATGCTCACGGCATTATAGACTAGGTCATCCAAGTTTTGGTTATTTAAAATATGTAATTCCTGAATTGTTTAAAGGATGTAACCTCAGTGATCTTCAATGTGATATCTGTCAGTTTGCCAAACTTACTAAATCTGTGTATACTAAAATACCTTCTTTACCTTCCATACCTTTCACTTTGATTCATAGTGATGTATGGGGACCTCAAGAGTTAAAAGTATAACAGGGAAGAGGTGGTTTGTCACCTTCATAGATGACCACACCGTAATCACATGGCTGTTTTTGATGAAAGATAAATCCGAAGTTGGAACCATCTTCCAAGAATTCAATAACATGGTATCCACTCAATTTGACACTAAGATTAAAATCTTAAAAAAGCAGATAATGCCCTGGAATATTATTAGTCCAACCTCAAGCACCTTCCCTGAATGATAAGTGGAATTGTTCACATCGATGCGTGTAGAGACACCTCGGCACAGAATGGGGTTCTTTGAGAGGAAAAATAGGCACTTACTGGAGATGGCTAGATCAATCATGTTCACCACGCATGTGCCAAAATACATGTGGGGTGAAGCTATATTAACAGCCACATATCTGATCAACAGGGTACCTAGTAGAGTGTTAGGTTTCAAGACTCCCATCCAAACCCTGCTGACAACTCATTCCTGCCCTCATCTCATTGATGACTTGCCTCTAAAGATCTTTGGATGTACTGTGTTTGTCTATATTGATGCCCAACACAGAAGCAAACTTGATCCCAAAGCTCATAAGTGCATCTTCCTAGGCTATGCCAAAGACAGAAAGGGTTACAAGTGTTATTCTCCCACTGACAAAAGATTTTACAATTCTATGGATTTAAAATTCTTTGAAAAAACCTCTTACTACAGAAAACCTACTGAGACAGTCACAGATGACAACCTTATTGAAATTGAGCTCACTCCAATCCCTCAACCAACTCCTAGCGGACTCGATACTCTCGTGACTCTCGCACCAAAGAGATTCACGAACCTCAAGAGACCTTCATCGAGCCCCGGCATCCCATCGAACCTCCGCAGCCCCTCGAGCCCTCTGAACCTCAAAGCACCCTCATTGAACCCATCGAACCTCAGCTGACCTCCCCGAGCCTCATCGACCCCGCTCATTCCACGATATTGATGATGGACCCATTCTTTGTCCGAAAAGGAAAGAGATCATGCACTAATCACTCTATTCATACTTATGTATCTTATGATCACTTGTCACCTTCTTTTGCTATGTTTACACAGGACTTGGATTCTCACTCCATTCCTAAGAATATACAGGAAGCTCTTCAACATGATAGGTGGAAGGCACCACAAAAGCGAAATGATCGCTTCTTCTTGACAACCATACTTGGGACCTCACCACTCTCCCACATGGAAAGAAGACGGTCAGCTGTAAATGGCTGTTCACTATCAAGTACAATGCTGATGGTACCATTAACAAATACAAAGCTAGACTGGTTACAAGGGGATTCACTCAAACATATGGACTTGACTACAAAGAGACCTTTGCACCTGTGGCAAAACTAAACACTCTCAGGGTACTGATCTCACTTGCTGTCCAACTTGACTGGCCTCTCCACCAATTGGATATCAAGAATGCTTTCTTAAATGGTGACCTTACTGAGGAAGTCTATATGAATGTACCTCCTGGTTTTGCCAACACTCACACTCAAGGGAAAGTTTGCAAACTGTGGAAATCTCTATATGGCCTGAAGCAGTCCCCTCGAGCCTGGTTTGGCAAACTTACTACTGTGGTTAAAGCTGCTGGATATCATCAATGCAACTCAGATCACACCATGTTTATCAAAACAAGAAACCAGAAAAGATCCATTCTTATTGTCTATGTGGATGATATCATCCTTACTGGTGATGACCCTGCTGAGATCCAACAATTGAAGACCCTTCTGGAAAAAGTGTTTCAAGTTAAAGATCCAGGATAGCTCAAGTACTTCCTTGGCATGGAAATAGCCGTAAGCTTGACCGGGGTATCTCGGTCTCACAGAGGAAGTATGTCTTTGGACTCTTTGAAGGAAGCGGCATGTTAGGGTGCAAACTGCTATCTCTCCAGTGAGACCCAAGTAATTCTACGGTGCATGGTAATCTTCTTTGTCGAAAGGATCAATATCGAGAGACTTGTAGGAAACTCATTTACCTCTCTCATACAAGACACGATATTGCATATGGAGTTAGCCTTGTCGGTCAATTCATGCATTGCCCTACTGAGCAACATTGGGATGCTGTCTACGGAATATTGAGATACTTAAAGTCAACTCCTGGCCAAGGCTTACATTTCACTAAGTCTACTGAGAGATCCATTAAGGTCTACACTGATGCTGACTGGGTTGGTTGCCACATAGACAGAAGATCTACCACAGGCTGATGTTCCTATGTATGGGGTAATCTTGTCACTTGAAGAAGCAATAAACAGACTACTGTATCTAGAAGTAGTGCTGAAGTTGAACTCAGGGCACTTGTTTTGGGCATTTGTGAAGCACTGTGGCTGAAAAGAGTCCTTACAATAATTCAGCATTATGCATGGCAGAGGATCATGTTCATCATGATAAAACAAAACATGTGGACATTGACAGACATTTTCTAAAAGAGAAGATTGATGCACATATCATTCAACTTTCAAAGTATGTTCCCTCGGCCGACTGTGAATCGTCGATATTCTCACAAAGGCCATTCCACCTCTTATGTTCAGCAGACTGAGTAGCAAACTTGGCTGTATAAACATATACAACCTAGCTTGAGGGGGGGTGTGGAAATATTACATAATATTAAATATTTCTTTTTACCTTTGTATTTCGTGTAACACTTTACTTGCACACATTATTTGTAACATTACATATTAATTGTTGTTAAGGGTGAATTTATACGGTTTATAACGCTATATTCTATGATAATTTTCCCCATATTTGTATGAAATTGCATAAGAAACATGTGTTTAATGAAAATATTGAGTAAATGATATTTTAGAAGAGTTAATCGCAAAATAGGTTGATTTATGTGTTTTAATTATGATTTTATGATTATTTGGACATTATTACGTTTTGCGATGTTTTTATGTGTTATAGATACGTGTTTGATGCTCAAGAGATAAAGATCAAGAAATCGAAATCCAGCCATATTGGACTGGCGTCCAGGTCCCGTCCAGCGGACGGGCGTCTGATGAAATTGAACGAGCGTCCGCATATGGGAAGTTGATTCAGGATGTTTGGACGCTGAAGTGGACGCCGTCTGGACGAGCGTTTGGTCATGACTCGGCCCGATTTGAAGTTCATATGAAGAATGGACGGGCGTCCCAAGCACACCAGGCAGGCGTCCGTGGCCGACTTTAGCAGAACCGACTTTGAAATCTATATATAGTCGTTTGTTTTCTCCACAAAATATCATCAAACTCTCATTATTCAAAACCCTAAACCTAGGGGCGGCTTTAGGCTGCGTTTTCATCTTTTATTCCTATTTTTATGCTCTTAGTTTAGATTAAACACTAGTTACTTTTTATACCTGTTTACGCAAATTTGAGTTCTTGAGGATGTTCAGAGGCTAAAAGCTTCATCAAACGAGTATTGTGAAGCCGTCCAACAATTGTTGATTTCGTTTTCTTCGATTATCTTTGTGAGTTTTTAATAAAGGTTGTTTCTTATTCATGTTTATTCATGTTTAATTTGCTCTTATATCGGAAGATATGCATGTGTTGATTGTTTATTGTTGATGGAAGTCTTAATAAACCCTAGATCACCATGAATAAGAATAGTAATTCGAATCTATCATAACGGAAGTTAATAGGTCGATTACATTAGGTTATAAACACAAAGTTTGCACCTTTGGTTATTAAGCGCGTTAATCTTACATCGGAAGATAATAGATTGATAGATGAACTTTCTAAGGAATTAGGGTTCATGTTTAGGTAAGGTGAATCACAACCTGAATAAAAACTGCAATATAATCGAGATAGGGAATCAATGCTCGTTGGATAGGTGGATCAATCCTCGTTTGCTCGTTATAAATTTGATTTAAATCCTTAAAAGCTTGAATTTGTCTAGTTAGTTTACTTTTATCTGCATCTTAGATTAGTTAGTTTAAATTGGTTCATGACCCGTATCCTTCACGGCTTTAGATCATCTCTTCGCGTCGGTTTTACGTTTTAGTTAGGTTTAATTTACTGAGTATTCGTTTAGTTTTATCCGCTATTTAGCTTAGTAATCGTGACATAGGTTAGTTAGATAAAAACTAGAAATCACAATCGTTTAGTTCCCGTAAGATCGACCAAAGATTAACCGCTATTACTACGATCCTTATACTTGAGGTTAACCGGATTATTACTTGTTTATTTCGTGTTGATAAAATCCGTGACAAGTTTTTGGCGCCGTTGCCGGGGACCCGGACGGTTGTCTAGTTTTTGTTTTCGTTTTCTAGTTTTTCTGTTTGTTTTTGTTTCGTTTTCCTGTTTTAATCCGTTTTAAATTCCTGTTTTAGTTGATAATTGTTTTAGGTAGTTGTTAAGTAGATAACTAGGGTTTAAAACTCTCCCTTAGTAGTAGTTTTCTTGAAGTTAGATCTTCTGTCTTTCTGTTTTTCTGACGTTCTTTCTTCCCTTCTTGCATTATCTGCAAATTCCTGCTTTTGTTCTAAGTTTTCCCGTGAGCAAACGGGCGTCTGGGGTATTGGACGCCCGTCCGCTGGGAAATTATCAATTCTGTTCTGGTTTTATTCACTTAGACGAGCGTCCATAAGTTTTGGACGCCCGTTCAGGTATTCTGTCTATCAGACGAGCGTTTAAATTACTAAACGCCCGTCCGATCTCAATTTCATCACGGGCGCCCGTCCAATCTTTTGGGCGTCCGTCCGGTATTGTTTTTCTTAACACTTTTGGTTTCCTTTTCTTCTTTCCCTTTCCTCTCTTTAGGTTTTAATTTTAGTTAGGCTTTTACTTTCTTAGTTTTTAGGTTTTGTTCCACTTGTTTTTGGTCGGTTTATGCAAACTCGGAGTCAAAAAAGGACCGTTAATATACACCCACGACCCGAAGCGAACCATAGTCCGACCAAGCAGCGGAATTTCCGTTCATGGTTACGCGACGAGCCGGCGAGATCTTGAAGAACAACTAGCAAGAGAAATCACCGATTTTGTGATAATGGCGATAATGAGCGTACATTGGCGGACTCTACGCCATGCCAGGCGAAGTCAAGGTCAACCGGCTATTGTTATTCCAAACCATTCTTGCACAAACCTTGAGAGGTGAAGCCAGGACTTATCCGGATGATGCAAAGACGCATCAATTTTTCACGGCTACCAATCAGAGAATCCGCATACCCACTTACACACATTCTTAGAGATATGCGGTACTACACGCATCCAAGGAGTAAGTGAGGATGCTATTAAACTTAAACTATTTCCATTTTCGTTGAAAGGGGAGGCCAAAGAGTGGTACACCTCTCTCCCGTCTGAATCTATCACCACCTGGGCAGAACTCGAAAAGGAGTTCTTGAGTCAATACTTTCCACCTTCAAAGACAGCCCAGTGCTTAAATGACATTTTCACATTTTATCAGAGAGAGAATGAATCTTTCTTCGAGTGTTGGAAGAGATTCAAGTCCCTTCTTAGAAAATGCCCCACCATGGCTTGCCTTTGGAAAGGCAAGTCAATACATTCTTCGATGGATTGACCGAGCTTACAAAAGGCATGGTCAATAGTTCTTACAGCGGGGCATTTACAAAAAACGCTGATGAGGATGGGCATTGTTTGAGGACATTGCAAAATATAACTATACCCCCTCTTATCAAGCAATTCAAGCACCTCCTCCTCCCAAGGTTGAGGAAGTCAATTTACAAAGTTTGATTGCCATGCTGCAAAAGCAGATGGTACCACCTCAAGTTTCCAATCCTATAAATCAAACTCCCTCTTTTCCACAGAACCCTCAGGTTCTGTACATTGCGAAAATTGCTGTCAGACCGGCCATATGAATGGCCAATGTCAATTTAATCCCCTCGCACCTTATCAAGTAAATGTTGTTCATGACTATGGACGGTACAATCAAGTCACATGTCAAAATTGTGGCGAGGTGGGGCACACTTCTAAATTACGCCCTATGAGCGGACGAGAATCGCGGAAGTGAATGCATTCTATGGCGAGAACAATCAAAGGTTCAATCGGTTTCAGGCAGGGCAATTTTCAAAACCAAGGGTTTAATCCATCTTCAAATTTCAATCCCAACTCGAATTTTAATTGAATCGAATTTCAATGAGAAACCCAGGTTTAATCGGAATCAAAACTCGAATTTTTCCAATCCTACGCAAAAATTCAATCAATTGGCCTTCCAATTCAAATTCTCAATTTCAAAGTCGGCCCACCCGACCCTATGCTCCAAATCTCCAAAACTCTCAAGGCCCTCCCAACCTACAAATCTTGAGGCTAAGTTGGAAGAGCAAAGTAGATCGATGAAGAATCTTGAGAGACAAATTGGGCAATCGGGTGAGCTTGGTTGGCTTCTAGACCCTCAGTGGCGTTTGCCAGGTTTCACCGAGAAGAATCCAAGGGTGGTCAAGTTGCTCAGGCTGATTTGAACAAAGGCCCATGTCTCGACCTCGTGCCATCAATTCAATACGGTAAGGAGGAGGCCGGTGCAATGAATCTAAGGAGTGGTACTCAAGTTAGTGGTCCTTCCCATCCGGAAACCACTAGCCCCTCTCGCCATTGATAAGGCGAGGAGGAAGGCTGAGCACCTACACCCCTCAGCTGCAAGAGAAAACTCAGGTGGGTGATCCACGAGAGGTGAAGAGTTTGGTGATCCTCAAATGGCTGATCCTTTGAGGACCGAAAAAAAGCAAAGCGAAAGTCAGGAGGTGATCCCCGACTACTAAGAAATCTGAAAAAAAGCATTCGTTGGAAGGATCGGAAGACAGAAGTTTGTTAGTGCATCCTCGAAAAGGTTTTCTCGAGGATGACCTTAAGAAACTTCCATTTCCACCGAGAAAGAGCAACATTCCTTTGATTGAGGATAAGAAGTGCTTAAAAGGTACTAAACCTTTTGAAAAATACTCAGTGAATCTTCCATTATCGGATGTCTTAGTCGAGATGCCTAAGTATACAAAATTTATCAAGGATGTTGTGTCTTCGAAAAAGAAATTAGCGGGCATGGAAAGGCAGATTGGTGAGGATTGTTCCATGATTAATTATGAAAACTTACCAATTAAAAGAGGTGACCCTGGCAAATTTGTACTTACAGTTTTGATGGGAGGTCTAGTCTTCCCAAATTCTTTGTGTGATCTAGGTGCCTCTATAAGCCTTATGCCAATGTCTGTATGCAAACAGCTCGGTTTACAAAGTCTTCTAGAACCCACTACTATGAGTTTACAATTCGCGGATAGATCCTCTAAGAAAGCTTCAGGAATCCTAAAAGACGTTTTGGTTCAGATTGATCGATTTACCTTTCCAGTTGATTGGAATGTTTTAGATATAGAGAAAGACGAAAACGTTCCGTTGATTCTAGGAAGACCTTTCCTATCTACAGCTAGAGCCCTCATCGATTGTGATGGTGGGAAAGTAACTATCCGAGTTGGTGACCAAGAGGTGAGCTATAGCGTTTCTAAATCTATTCAAGTACCCTCCGGTTCTCCAACCGGCTTTTCCATTGAGGAGACGTCTGATGACTTCAATGACTTCATGGATAAGCAAGTCTTGGCTGTAGAAGCAGAATATGAGCGATTGATTGATAATCTGAATAATCATGGTGTGGTCAATCTAGACCAGTTAGCAGCTGATTTTGAGGATGAGATAAGAGAAGAAGCCTTGGCAGTAGGACCACTAAGTAAGCTCAGCGATGTTGAGTTGAAGAGTGGAGATCTTAAATCAAGTCTAGAGGATCCCTCTGTAGATTTGTGCATCGAAGCCGTTGCCTAAACATCTTAAGTATGTGTTTTTAAGAGAAGGTGACAAGCTTCCTTTGATCATCTCTGCCAAGCTATCTCGTATAGAAGAGCTTAAATTGTTAAGCATCTTGCGCAAAAATGAGAAAGCCTTTGGATGGCAAGTGGGAGATATCAAAGGAATATCTCCCGACATCTGTATGCACAAGATCAAGGCGAGGAGGGTGCAAAGCAGTTAGACTGACCTCGAGAGAAGGCTCAACCCTCACATGCAAGAGGTAGTCAAGAAGGAAATTATAAAGCTTCTAGATATGGGTATCATTTACGCCATTGCAGACAGTGAGTGGGTGTCCCCGACTCAGGTAGTCCCCAAAAAAGGGGGAATTACTATTGAGAAGAATGAGAAGGGCGAAGAGATAGCATTGAGGCTCGTTACGGGATACAGAGTATGTATCGATTATCGAAAGCTCAATGAGGTCACACTGAAAGATCATTTCCCCCTTCCATTCATTGACCCGGATGCTTGAGCGTGTGGCGCGGGCACGATTCTCTCGCTTCTGGATGGATATTCAGGATACTTCCAGATACCCATCGATCCTGTTGACCAAGAGAAGACCACTTTCACTTGCCCTTATGGTACATTCGCCTACAGGCGGATGCCATTTGGTCTATGCAATGCCCCAGCCACCTTTCAAAGGTGTATGATGGCAATCTTTGACGGGCTAGTTGAAAAGTGCATGGAGATTTTTATGGATGATTTCTCGGTCTTTGGTCAATCCTTCGACGATTGCCTCGATAATCTTGATCAGGTGCTATCTAGATGTGTGGAAAAGAACCTAGTACTTAATTGGGAAAAATGCCATTTCATGGTAGATGAAGGAATAGTTCTTGGCCACAAGATCTCCGCCAAAGGTATAGAAGTTGTGAGGGCAAAAAGTAGAAGCTATCGAGAAGATGAACTATCCTAAAAATGCTTGCTGAAGTAAGAGGCTTTCTTGGACATGTCGGCTTTTTACGGAAGGTTCATTCAAGATTTTTCCAAGATAGCCAAGCCCTGTCCACTTTACTAAAGGAAGGCGTTGAGTTTATTTTTTGATGAGAGGCGCAAGCAAGCGTTTGAGGAGCTTAAGGATCGTTTAATATCCGCTCGATTCTTATATCTTTATTTGGAACTCGCCATTTGAGCTTATGTGCGACGCATCAAACTATCTTTGTTGGTCTTTGTTCAGGGCAAAAGATCAAGGGAAAGTTCCAGCCTATCTATTACGCAAGTCACACATTGAACCCCTCTCAAGTTAACTATACTACTACTGAAAAGGAACTACTGGCCGTAGTCTTTGCTATGGACAAGTTTCGTAGTTACTTGTTAGGAGCTCAAGTGATCGTGTGGACTGATCACGCTGCTTTGCGTTACCTGATGACTAAGAAAGAGGCTAAACCGCGCTTACTACGTTGGATATTGACCCTACAAGAGTTTGACGTTCAAATTAAGGACAAAAAGGGCAGTGAAAATGTAGTGGCGGATCACGTCTCTAGAATGTTAAGTGAGGAAAAGGATGAACCAGATGATATAGATCTTTACTTTCCTCTAGAGAACATCATGTTGATCGATGGCCGCTCCCCTGATGTTCCATGGTATTCTTCCATTGTAAACTACCTTCATGGCCGTTATCTCGATCCAGAGATGTCTTATCAGGAGAAGAAAAAGTTCTTCTCGGATTTAAAATATTTCGTTTGGGATGAACCTTATCTTTTCAAGATCTGTAAAGATGGTTTGCTTAGGAGATGCGTTCCTGAATCTGAGCAACGAGAGATTATCGAGCAATGCCATAGTGGACCCATAGGTGGTCACTTTGGTCCTTGGAAAACCGTTGCTAAGATCTTTCAATCCGGTTTCTATTGGCCTACGATCTTTAAAGATACGGAAGCTTTCGTAAAGCTTGTGATAGGTGCCAAAGAACCGGTACTCGACAAAGCGTTTTGACATGCCTTTAAAACCCATCCTCGAATGCGAAGTCTTTGATGTATGGGGTATCGATTTTATGGGACCATTCCCATCATCTTGCGGTAATAAATACATCCACAGTCTGCGAGACTACGTGTCCAAATGGGTGGAGGCTCAAGCCACTCCTCACAATGATCATAAGACGGTGATGAAATTTCTAAAGAAGAATATCTTCGTGAGGTTTGGATGTCCACGTGCCTTGATCGGTGATGAAGGACGCATTTCGCGCAACCGACCCCAGAGAAAGTACTTGAGAAGTATGGTGTTCGTCATAAAATTGGCACACCGCACCATCCTATGACTAGTGGTCGAGGTTGAAAGGAGCAACCAGAGCATTAAGAAGATCTGGAGAAGATCATTATGATCATAGGAAAGACCTGAGTCTAAAGTTGGATGATGTCTTTGTGGGCATATCGAGCGACCTATAAGACCCCCATGGGTACATCACCATATCAAATGGTCTACGGAAACCATGTCATCTCACCTGTCGAGTTAGAGCATAGAGCTTATTGGGCTACAAAGTTTCGAACTTTGATTCCCAATCTTGTGGGAAGCATCGACTACAAAGCAGATTATACATGAATGATGGACGATTCGGACTCCAGGCCTATGAAAGTGCCAGGATTAGTAAAGATAAGATGAAGCTACTCCACGATGCTAAGATTAAGAAAAGAGAATTTCATGTCGGCGAACAAGTTCTTCTATATAATTCCAGGTTACATCTGTTTCCTGGAAAGTTAAGGACACGTTGGTCCGGCCCTTTCGAGATTCTCCAAATCATTCCGGAGGCGTTCTAGAACTTCGTGGTTATAGTGGTGAACCGTTTGAGTCAACGGTCAAAGGTGCAAACACTATATTGGTGAACCCAAAGAGACATCTTTGATTGTTAAATTTCTCGATATTCTCGGATGTGGTGTTCCGCGAGTCGAAGACTTTAGCGAGTTATCACCCGACTTGTTCTCCGAGGATGACGGAAGTGACCCTTCGAAGAAGTTCTAGCGAGGTAGTCTTTGATATGGAAGAGTTTGAAAGGGGCGTCGGTTGAAGCGTCATCGAGAGGGCTCGGAGAGGATGAGGAGGTCACCCATGGGGAAGTTCAAGCGTATGTGGAAAGCTATTAAAGATTTCACCCCATGTGTGAGATGCTATTTCGCGACCACACCATCGATCGAGCTTACACGAGGTAGTGGTCGCGAGAAAAGTCAAATGGCCTGATCCAGTGAGTTTTAAACGGTGTCGAGCTAACGACATTAACCAAAAGCGCCACCAGGGGCAACCTAGATATCGTTCTTTTAGTTGTTTTTGTTTTATGCTTTGATAGTGTTAGTAATTAAGTTTAGTTTATTCGGTTTTAGCCTTATTAAGTTTTTGTTTTTATCCATCGCTTAGTTGTGCTTTCTAGATATGGATTTCGGTGTTCGACGGAGGAGTTACCTTTCCTTAGGAGGATTCCACTCATTATCGTAGATGACGGACCGGGAGGAACCATCGCTTTGCACGTAGATTTTGACATTAGTACCCGCGTCAAGACGGTCACCTATGTTCTCATTGTTCCCCGTAGTTCGGGAGGTGGAGACTTTACTACCGAGGAGTTACTGAGCGGCTCTAGGGCGTCCTTACACAATCCTCACCGATCCGATCTTCGACAGATTTAGCGCTAGTGCCGCAAGTGAGCACTTTCGAGGTGTTGATGTGGTTGGTGAGGACTGGGGTTTACAAGATGAGTATGACTTCCTCCGGCGATTGACATGCTCCGCCGTCTCATTCGAGTGATCGATTGGTCGGACATTTATGATGACTAGCGTTCTTAGGATGTTTCGTCGAGCAAACGACGTAAAACAAAAGCTCACGATGAGTGGGAGGCAACCCCTTTATTTTCCATCTGCTTTTATTTATTTTCTAGTAATTTTATGTACTTCGTTTGATTTTTATTTGTATTTTTGAAGTTTTATATAAGTTTAATAAGAAAGGGCAATTTTGAATTTGATTTGTATGGAAATTTTATAATTTGTCAGCTTATACTGCTTGGACGCCCGTCCAGAACCCTGGACGCCCGTCCACCTTGACCAATTTTCGGACGAGCGTCCACTAAGCCTGGACGCCTACCGCTTTATTCCTCCAATCTGTATGTGATTCAAACTCTTGACGAAGCGTCGATAAACCGGACGCCCGCCCAGTTCATCTCGATTTCCCGTGGGCGCCCGTCCATTGAGTTGGACGACAGCGCCCAACCTCTCGCTATATATACCCTTCTTCTTCGAGTGAACCTTCATTTTTGAGATTTCAAAAAGCAAAACGGTTTCTCTCCCTCCTTTTGCCCTAAAATCGTCAATTCTACACCGCTTTGGGCGATTCAAAGTGCTACAGCCGCCCTTGATACCCTCTCTTTGATTTTCATAACCAAATCCCCAAAACACGATATTTTTGGAGAATCGAGACCCCATTGCGATCCGACTTTTTGGAAGAAAAATTTGATTTTGGAGGTCATTTTGTGTTGTTTGGACTCGTTTTCACCTCAATCAACATCTACTCACCCTACTCGGTAAGTTAGTAACAACTTTCCTAGATTTCATTCACGTTTTTGTGAGTTCGATCTTTGGGTCGGCTCGTTTTCTTGAATGTTACCTTAATTTGTTTTTTTCGGTTTTGGTGTTTCTTTCGCTCTGTTTTGGTGATGTGGTGTTGTGATGGGTGATGAATGGATTGTTTGGTGATGGTTATGGTGGTGGTTGTGGTTTGGTTGTTTTGAAATCCCGCTTTGGATGTTAAACGGGTATCTTTTGTGCACATTAGGATTGTTTGGCTTGGACTAGGCGTGGAAATGGTTCATAAGAAAGGT
Organism: Gentiana macrophylla; assembly: GCA_026214975.1. NCBI lineage: Eukaryota > Viridiplantae > Streptophyta > Magnoliopsida > Gentianales > Gentianaceae > Gentiana > Gentiana macrophylla. The sequence continues at coordinate 96,418,006 of CM047811.1, forward strand.
CGTCGTGAAGAGGCATGGTAAGGAAGTGGCCGGGAGGCGGGGAAAAAGCGTAAAGAGATTGACCCCGCCTTAGTTGATCCTAACCGGGTGTGAGTATTCGTGAGCAACCCCCTAGAGCCACCCAAACTAGGGCGACCTTAAGAGATGAGCCAACCTCGGAGTCTGAGACGGATGATGATGTGCCTTTGGTACGGATGCCTAGAGTTCGAAAGGTGGAGGTTCGTCTAGAAATCGAGGAAAGCCGTCGATGCTACCGGGAAGAGGAACCCGATTGTACCTAGGCAGCCCCTCCTAGAAAGAAATCTAAAACCGTTGCCCGATGCCATTGCCTCGTCGATTCGTGAACCCAGAGCCCATGAAGTTTACACTAAACATTACTTTTCGAGAAACATGTTGGTTGAGAGGGCTATTTTGGAGGCGAAGGTCGATCCGGGGTTCGTTAAGTTGCTTAAGGATAGAAATGGGAAGCCTTGATGACAATCCCGACTACCCGGTGAATAGCTCCCTAGTTCGGGAATTTTATGCAAACTGCTCGAAACCGACTTGGGGACAAAGGTAGTCGTGGTTCGAGGGTAGAAGTTCCCTTTACACCGGAGGTGATTAATCGTAAATACAACTTAGCGGCTTTCGAGGGTCGGGATTATAAGGAGGAGTGCATGCATATGCGAGTTTGGGGACAGATCCTTTGGAGGAGTTGAGATTGAGAGTTTGCCCGGATGTGGCACGGACGTTGAGACCGGGAGGAGACCGGAAGGAGTTGGTTACCACGACCTGGACGGAGGATTGGAAGGTCCAGTGTCGATTCATTCAGAGTCGGTTGTTGCCTAAGAACAACTTGACACATTTTCATATAGGTGACCTGGGCATGTTGTATGCGTTGACATTTGGCTTGAATGTGGATGTGGGACAGGCATTGTATGACGAGATCTCGATCAATCAGAAGGTTTATACACGGAGCTTGATCGTCCCTCATTTGATCCACAGTTTGTGCCTCGATGCCGGTGTGCCTGAGTTTGGGGCAGATCATAAGCCGAAGAACCCAAGGCCTTTACAAAGGGAAAAGAGTAAGCCCTCGGGACATTCGAGAGCGGAGGCACCTCCGAGCCTGGTTCATCGGCAGCGCGCCGTGCATCCTCCTTCCTCCTTTATCTCCATTTGTCGATGATGCGGTTAAGCATGGCAAATAGTTTCCGGGAATGGCTCGGTGATATTCGGGATACACAGAACAACATTTTGACGATCCTACAGTGTATATGTGAAGGCCGGCAACCGTGGGATGACAGGATTTTCAATCCGAGCTCCGTTGATTATCTCTTTGCTGATGAGATTGAGCAGGTCATTGCGGATGTTCTACACGATTCTGAGTCATCTTCAGATGAGGAGCAGCCTGACTCGGCAGCTCGGGCTACGGCACCACCTTCTGGACCCTCCTCTGATCCTCCAGCTGATGATTCTGCGGCACCGAGCCAACCTTGATCTTATTTGTCTATTTTCACGTTGGTTGTTTTGTATTGACATTTTTACTTATACGGTTCGTTGTAATTTTGATATTGCTACTATTTATTTTCGATGGATCATGTAAGCCATAAAGCGCGCGCGTACTTTCATTTCAAGCGTGTTTCAACTTTCGGATGTATTGCGTGCTCTCACTTTGCTTTATCTTCATTTTTGATGTCTCTTTTCATGTTGGTATGACTCCCCGTTTTCCCCGAGATGGTTCCATGTTTGTCTAAGACGTGCAGGTATCTACATTGTCTGGTTACGCATTCTTGATATCATTATGAAGGCTCCGGCCTGACCAACGATTCGAGTTTCGATTTAACTCACTAAGTCTTTTCCTTTTCTTTCGCTTTGCACAACATGAGGACATGTTGCTTTTTAAGTGTGGGGAGGGAATGTTTCGATATGTATCTACACATTTGCTTAATTCGTAATGTTTCTATGCAAATGAGCTAAAATTTTTGAAATTTTCCGACCTTTCGTTGTTTTTGTTTTGTCGAGTAGGCGATTCGATTAAACGTATCATATATTTGGTAAGTTAGATGTTTCACCTGACACTATTTTTCACGAGCCATAGTGAATGATGAGCTAATTTATAAAGTTATACCCCTTTTGGATTAGTGGTTTTTGATTTTCTCGTAAGTCATGTGCTTAGTGCTACGTATATATCGTGAGATTTATGATAGTTTGTATTTAGATCCGAAGTATGATATACTGTGAATATCTAAGGTTTGAATGTGATAAGTAACACGTAACTTATTGTCAAATGAAAAAGTTGAAAAGTAAAATATGAAGAATTATTGGGTGTGTCGAAAGCTAGTCGATGATTTGAGTGAGGTAGGGTATACCACGATGTCCTATACCACTATGATGACTAAAGCTCACGGCAATCGTAAGAAGTCGCCTTATGATTGGAGTAAGGTAGGTATTATTTGAAATGTCCTATTCTCGCTATGACAGGCAAGAGCTCATTCGATGTGTGTTTTAAGTGAAAAGTTAAATCAACTGATAAAGTGTTATGAAATGTATATAAGACTAAGTTATAAATGCCGCTTATCCCCAGAGAGAAACCGATGAGATATGTTGTAGGGATTATCCTCTCGAGTATGTCGAAAGGCCCTAGATATATTCGATCATTCTTTTCGGGATATATCACGTTTGTAGGGTGCATCTTGTGAGTGTCCTTTATTACTAGTCTACAAGGGGTATTAGCTAGTTTTGCTTTGAGTTTCTCGAGTTTGGATATAGTGGAAGTTTATTATGGCTATGCACACGCACGAGGTGAACTTCGATTTATTGGATATGTTATGCACGTTTAGATGCCTGTTTTTCTCGAGCCTAACTTTTGTTTTGTTTTGCTCGGGACGAGCAAAAGCTTAAGTGTGGGGAGTTGTTAAGGGTGAATTTATACGGTTTATAACGCTATATTCTATGATAATTTTCCCCATATTTGTATGAAATTGCATAAGAAACATGTGTTTAATGAAAATATTGAGTAAATGATATTTTAGAAGAGTTAATCGCAAAATAGGTTGATTTATGTGTTTTAATTATGATTTTATGATTATTTGGACATTATTACGTTTTGCGATGTTTTTATGTGTTATAGATACGTGTTTGATGCTCAAGAGATAAAGATCAAGAAATCGAAATCCAGCCATATTGGACTGGCGTCCAGGTCCCGTCCAGCGGACGGGCGTCTGATGAAATTGAACGAAAGCGCCCGCATATGGGAAGTTGATTCGGGATGTTTGACGCCGAAGTGGACGCCGCCTGACGAGCGCTTGGTCGACTCGCCCGATTTGAAGTTCATATGAAGAATGGACGGGCGCCCCAAGCACCAGACGGGGCGTCCGGTGGCCGACTTAGCGAGAACCGACTTTGAAATCTATATATAGTCGGCTGTTTTCTCCACAAAATATCATCAAACTCTCATTATTCAAAACCCTAAACCTAGGGGCGGCTTTAGGCTGCGTTTTCATCTTTTATTCCTATTTTTATGCTCTTAGTTTAGATTAAACACTAGTTACTTTTTATGCAATCTTTGCTTTACGCAAATTTGAGTTGCCGAGGATGTTCAGAGGCTAAAAGCTTCATCAAACGAGTATTGTGAAGCCGCCCAACAATTGTTGATTTCGTTTTCTTCGATTATCTGTGAGTTTTTAATAAAGGTTGTTTCTTATTCATGTTTATTCATGTTTAATTTGCTCTTATATCGGAAGATATGCATGTGTTGATTGTTTATTGTTGATGGAAGTCTTAATAAACCCTAGATCACCATGAATAAGAATAGTAATTCGAATCTATCATAACGGAAGTTAATAGGTCTGATTACTAGGTTATAAACACAAAGTTTGCACCTTTGGTTATTAAACGCGTTAATCTTACATCGGAAGATAATAGATTGATAGATGAACTTTCTAAGGAATTAGGGTTCATGTTTAGGTAAGGTGAATCACAACCTGAATAAAAACTGCAATATAATCGAGATAGGGAATCAATGCTCGTTGGATAGGTGGATCAATCTCGCTTGCTCGTTATAAATTTGATTTAAATCCTTAAAAGCTTGAATTTGTCTAGTTAGTTTACTTTTATCTGCATCTTAGATTAGTTAGTTTAAATTGGTTCGCAGCCCGTATCCTTCCTGGCTTTAGATCATCTCTTCTGTCCAGTTTTACGTTTTAGTTAGGTTTAATTTACAGTATTCGTTTAGTTTTATCCGCTATTTAGCTTAGTAATCGTGACATAGGTTAGTTAGATAAAAACTAGAAATCACAATCGTTTAGTTCCCCGTAAGATCGACCCAGCATTAACCGCTATTACTACGATCCTTATACTTGAGGTTAACCGGATTATTACTTGTTTATTTTGTGTTGATAAAATCCGTGACAATTGTGTGATATAAACAATTAATATGTCATAAAGTAACTCTAGTTTGTCTTTTTATGTCCTAGCCTTTATGTCCAGCCACATATGGACATTCTTATCACATACTAGCCGCCCATAGCACTCATGACACTACTAGGACCTTTCTCTCCATACTTGTATCTATATATACTCTTCTTTTATGATGAATAAAGATAAGTTGAAGTTTACTCAAGTATTATTACTTTCTCAAACTCTCTTCATAAGCAAGATTGAGTTTGGTGGTCATTGATCGCCAAAAAGATGGACAATTATTAATTATTAACGTCCTAAAGTTCGGGGGTTATGATGTATTTTGAGTCGTAATGGATCCACTAACTTCCAAGTCCATCGTCTTCGCTTGTCATAAAATGCATGGTTAATCTAAGTAACCAAGTTCATTATGTCTGAACCATATATTATTGTAATATTTCTTCCAGTTTTCCAATGTAGATGTAGATATTACATTCTTTTCCATCTTTGGGGAACTGACACACTCGACCACACCAAATGATTCCAGAGGTGGCATCCACAATCTCTCAGGCGTGACACTTAGATATGTAGATAGTCGGATCTGATACTAACTGTATCACCTCCGAATTCGAGTATGGTGGTGCTATCTAAGCCATCATTAAAATATAATGTGTCCAAAAAATTGTGTAATGTTTTAATTAAATATTATTTTATATTAACATTCTAGTACATATGCAATTACTTTTTTTAAAAATAATTTACTATCAGACAAATTTAATAATCATAAAGACAAAGAATCATTAATTGTGTCACATGAGTATTATTGGGTTATATTTATTCTAAGATAAATCTAACCGTACAAGAAAAAAAATTGTACAAATAATAACCGTACGAATTAATTTTAATGATATTTATTTTGTTCGTTTAAGCATTATTCAAGCTTTATTCCACACTTTTGTGATGCTATTTGTCTCTTCTTCTCAAGTGGAATAAAGTGGTTGAACTTTGTCAGCATGTCCAATACTACCATGATGACTTCATTTCCTTCAGACCTAGGAAATTCATCTATAAAATCTATGTTGAGTTGGGACCATGCCTATAAGAGATTGGTAATGGATGGAGCAGTCATTGAGGTTTATCAAGGCTTTTGCACTACTGACAAGTAGTGTACCTTTGGATCATTTCCTAAACATCCTTCTTAAGTTAGGGCTGGTACTATAACATGCCTTGACCCTTGAATGACCCTTATTGAACTTGAGTGCGATTGCTCTATCAATTTGGATCTCAGACCTTCATGGGTTCCTACTTATATCCTCACTTTGTACTTAAGAATCCTCTGGTGCGCAGTGTAGTGGGGAAGTAGGGCTGTACTAATCATCAATGCCCAAATTTTTTCCTCAAAAACTAGGTCATCCTTGTAGCTGGAAGTTACTTTTTGAATTCCAGAAAGGAATACTATGCTCACAACACACAGTTGTCCCTAAGCATGACTTTGTCTAGACAAGGCATCAACCACCACATTTTCGTTTCTCTTTTTGTAACCAATAGTGAAATCCAAGTCAAGTAACTTGTTCACCCCTTTTCATTGTAGTGTAGTAGTGGACCTCTAATCCAGAAAGAACTTCAGACTTTATTGATCAATTTTGATGACGAAGGGCTTGCCTTGAATTGATGGCTTTCATTTGGTTTCTACCATGTGGATTGTCAAAAGTTCTTTCTTATAGATGGACAATCCCATCTTCTTTGAGTTCAAGGCACTGTTTAGATAAGGCACATGTTTCTTGAATTGAAACTTCTAAGCTTTTGACACATGCATCTATTTCAATGCCAAATAGAATTCCAAAATATGGCAAGACAAGTACGGGTGATTTGGACATGGCCTCCTTGAGTTTCTGGAATGCTTCTGTCGAACTCCGTGACCAACAAAACCCATATTTCTTGTGTGTAAGTCATTCAAGGGTTTATCAATAGCCCAATAATAGGGCACAAATCTCCTGTAGAAACTTGTTAAGCCCGAAACCCCCACGATTCAATCATATTATGGGGTTGGAGCCAATCTTGCTTGGGTCACCATGCACTTCACCCTCATGTATGATATGTACCAAGTATTCCACATTGGTTTGTCCAAAATATCATTTGGACAAATTAGCATAGTATTGGCTCTTCTTTAAGAATCTATAACCACTTTAAGACGTTGTATGTGGGTATCTATGTCGGGGCAGGAGATTAGGATGTCATCAAAAAATACCAGCACAAACTTCCTTACGTAAGGTCTCAGCATCTCATTCATACTTCTCTAGAATGTGGCTAGAGCATTTGTGATCCCAAATAGCATCACTTTGATTTCAAATTGGCCATGATGCGCTACAAAGCAGTCTTCTGGACATCATCTTCGTTCATCAGAATCTGATGAAATCCAGATCCCAAGTATGTTTTATAAATTACCCTAGAACTCCCAACCTCGATCATCCAAAAATTCACCAATTAGAGGAATGTGGTAGCTATATTTGACAGAAAGTCACTCAACCTTCTATAATCCACACAACATCTCCAGATTCCATCTTTCTTTCTCACAAAGAGTAAGGGTGATGAAAATGGATTATTCTTGTGATGTATAATCTCCTGTAGAATTTTATCCACCAATTGCTCTATTTCATCTTTATGAAAGTGAGCATACCTACAAGGTTTTAGTTTCACAAGTTCACCACCTTTTTTAAAAGTTGTGGGATGTTTATAGCCTCTCATTGGTGGCAATCATTGGGAATTCGCAAACACCCCATGATACTCTTTTAGGACGAAAGTCAGTTCAATGGGCACATGATTTAGAGCATGTTCCTGTATCATATTGAGGCACATTAAGAGCCCATAGGTTCTCTTTATCGATTTCTTAGTGAAGATATTGCATCATCTTAAGCTGAGATTTTTCTGTGTAATTTCTCAACTTAATTTGTAGTCCCTTGTTAGTGAAACCATCTCCGTTTTGTTGAAGTGAAAGACCATGAGATTGTACATTTTCATCCAATTCATGCACCCATAGTAGTTAGTATTATGTCACTCTAGGAGTAATAGCACCGATCGAGACACTCGACCTTAACACAGCGGAAGCTTATGCGATTTACGATATGAGACATAACTAATTAATCATATGATAAGGTTAAAGATTTACCTTAACCGGAGAGAGATGAGAAATCGACAAAAGGGAGAAACCACAATCTTCCGGATTGTATCTCCTAGCAACGACTGGTGGCGTCGATCCTCGCCGTAGAACCTCCTCGAATATGCACTTTCTTCTCTAAATGACTAAGGCAAGAAACTAATTTTTCTTCCTTCTATTTTATTTGTGGCGCAAATTATGATTGTCAATTGTGTTGGGAGGAACTCTCTTTATATAAGAAAATAACTAGTCAAGAGAGTTATCCTTTTCACACCACAAAAACCTATTCCCATAAGTAAAAGATATTTTTGCTACAAAAATGAGAGATAATTCCCAAAAAATCAATCTCTTAATTTTCCATTAATTATCCAACAAATAGATAATTAATTAATTACACATGTGACATAATCTAGAAAAAAAATTTCCTAATTTATCTCATGTGTGGCGCCATTAATGTCATTATTTTAATATAAAATGTATTTTCTACATTACATATTATTTACCAAATAAATAATATTGCATATTCATTAAATAGACCAACTATTTAATTTATTCTCGAGGTTCCATAAAACGAGAAAACACTCGCGTGTTAGGAGCCAACCCGGGAACCGTGGACCTATAATCAGTAGCTACAATAAATTAAATAAAATATTCATCGAACAGAATATTTCTACTTAACTCATTAATTCCGGAATTACGCCACCATAAATCCGAAACCGAACTCTATCGATTATAGATATAACTTATTCTCAAAACGTCGAGTCGAGTCGATAAGCGTCCATTGATATAATCATTACATATAAACTAACCCTCCATAAACTATCCGTACTGAAGTAGGATTATTTCCGTAAACCTTCTTCACTACATCATATCCTTATTTACCATTAACCCACTAGTGATCAATTAGTTCATAACCAATACGAACTCACGGGATCGATCAGTTTCTAGGATCAACAAATAAGGGGATTGTCTTTCTACTTCCCGTAGGAAAGAATGGATTCCATATCTGTGAGACACACACTTCTCACTCATTCTAGAATAGTACCAACGTGAAAGTGATTCGGACCGCGCCTCTTAGCGATCCTTAACGAACACATCAAACATTATCCTGAAACAAGTAGGAGTCTGTAATCACTTCAGGATTCAGGTTAATCCATATATGACCATCTTGTGATTTAATAAGTTTTCTCAATCACGGAATTATATGAGAAACTCAGATTAAATCGGTCCAGTCCTATATGAATACATCATATATAAATGCCCCACTTAGACAACCAATGTCGACGGTCCAGATAAGACGGTCACACCATAAAGTGTTCTAGGCGCATTAATGGTGGTTTAATCAATAGACCCCATACTTTGATTAACTTCACCACGGACTAACATTTCAAGTGTATCACCATAAACTTAATCCTCATGTGTGACACACACTAAGTTATATGGCTACATATGATACGACTTGGGGTTTTCAATAGTGTATTACTTATAAGTACAAAGCAAATAATAAGATGAGAATAAATCTGTCATTAAAAACAATTACATAAATTATCTTTCGGGTGCTACTTCCAACAGTCACAACTTCTCAACTTGATCAATCTCACATCTTGTTGGAACTTAACCCTTGCATGATCCATGGGAATTTAGGACCTTAAATTCACTCACATTTCTTCCATGGGTTCTCTTTCTCGATTTCCTAGTAAAGATATTGCATCTGATCATCTTAAGCTGAGATTTTTCTGTGTAATTTCTCAACTTAATTTGTAGTCCTTCGTTACTGAAACCATCTCCATTTTGTTGAAGTGGTTTTGTTGATGTCAAAGACCATGAGATTGTACCTTTTCATCCAATCCATGCACCCTTAGTATTATGTCACAACCTCTCAACTTGATCAATCTCACATCTTGTTGGAACTTAATCCTTGCATGATCCATTGGAATTTAGGACCTTAAATTCACTCACAATTCTCTTTTCATCTGCTTTTTATGAATGATCATTCATAAAATATTTAATGAAATAAATTAAACATTAATGATCTTTAAGGTGTTTCCTACCTCGAAAAAAATTCGTGTATCAATCAAATAAATTAATAATTCGGCTCAAACAATAAAATTTACTGATATTTAATGTGTTTCCTACTCATAAAAAAAACAAAAAAAAATGCGTGTTTCCTTATCAACTTTTTTCTTATAGATAAATATTTCTTTATCACAAGGAATTTCTACTCATCACCTTATTTATTTTTCTTTAACATGGTTTTTATTTGGATAATTGAGCCAAAAGTCCACTTCTTAATACAAAATAAATAAACATGATATACTTTTTTTTAGTTGCAATAAGGACAAATACCCTTATACTAATGAACGCGCGCAACAAAGTGATGCTGATGTTGCTGGTTTTTTTTATTTTATTTAAACAACCGTAACTTTTGACGTAGAACTCCGATAATCAAAAAAATTTCACCAAAATTCATGTTGTTTTGCTCTTTATTTTGAGATCTCATACGATATACTTCCGACGTAAAATTGGAAAGCCGAAAAAACATTTGCATTAATCAGAGCGGTTTTTCTTATAAACGACAGTAACTTTTGATTTACAACACCGATCTTCAAAATTCTTTTATCAAAGTTCATATTTTTTTTTCTCTTCATTTTGAGAGCTCATACGATACCCTTTCGACGTAGTTATTGAAAGCCGAATTTAATCGCAGTGTTTACACTAATACAGTGTTGGTCCCTTGGAAAGGCTAACACAAGTTTAGAGGGGTGAATAAACTTGTCACCAAAAACTTTTCTGAATCGAATTGCCCAGAACCGAAGTTTCTCGAAACTCAAGCGATGCTTAGTTCGCTTTTGTTCCTGTCCCGTAACTTGCGGAGTTCAACTAACTCAATCGAGTATAAGTCAATCTCGACTTATATTTAGTCTTGTTAATCGGCAAATGGATATAACTAGCCTTTGTGCAATAGATGTGTCAATAAAAATCTAGACCTTCTATGTATCGATTCATCTTCGACTCGATTGTCTCAGTGTTTGCTGAGTGATAATGCAACAAATAAAACAAACACAAGTGCATAAAGTAAATCAACACAAGATTTGTTTATGGAAGTTCGGGTGGTGTAATCCCGGACGTCTCCCCTTCTCCTGTTGGTGTAGGAGGTATCACTAGAATCTTGAGATAACCGTTACAAAATCCTAGCACAATGACAGTCCTTCACGACACCCTAGTTTCACTGTCTACACAAAATGAAGAAATGTGAGATTGCTCCCTTCACTCTGCACACTGATCTTTCGGAGGTGGAATTGCTCCTTCACCAGCTCACCACTAACACAAACACAGTCCAAACCGCACCAATAATTTGTGGCAACCAAGTTGCAACCGTATGAAGAAAGGTGGAATTGCTTTCCTCAAACTATGCACAACCAACCCTTTTTCACAAAGGTTAGGTTTAGCATTAATCAAGAGATTAATTCAGTGAGCTGTCTGATTCTTCTGGATCTGGCTTTGTAGCTCCAAGATGCCTTCTTTCCCCCCTTAATGGGTTACTGGATCTTTCTTTGAAATCTTCAAGGCAATTCCGTTGGCTTCCCCTTTTCTAGATATATATAATCTGATTTTCTGGATCTGGATCTTTGGATATGTGCTTGTAAAGCTCTTTTTCTGATCCTTCTCTCTCACTCCTTCAAGTGATTCTCTTGTGTATTTATAGGGGCGATGTAACGGTCACTAGCTCTTGTAGCCGTTACACTTGTCGTTTAGCCAACGTTCATATGTACGACCTTTGTCGTATTGTTAATTCAAATTCAACAAGGCCTTAACTCGCTTTTCTACTCTACTTCAAAACCGAGTACCTTGTATACTTAACATCGACTTTAATTGACTAAGTCGAGTACACCATTCGCTTTTTTTTTTTTCCTGGTAATCGATAATCTTTGTCCTTAAGATTATCTGGATTTTACATGATCTATAGTTCGATTTTAGGTCATCACAGACTTGCTCGAATCTCGACTTATAGTCACGACTTAATCGACTTCTAAGCCGAAGTTTGCCACCTCGGTTCTTGATCTTGTAATCGCGAGTCTGTGTGTCCTCGTTCTTGGTCTTCTAGATAATCCAATCGAAGTCTGTGACCCACAGCGAACTTATCTTCTTCAGTTCTTGCATAACTGAGTTTGAACCCTCAATTCTTCATGTGCATACTCAGTTTTCTTGTTGTGACTCGCTTTTCTTGTTGTGACTCAAATTATTCGCCTAGTTCCTATTCTATTACAATGCTTGTCTCGAAACAACCTATACAAGGTTCAGACTCTAGATAGAACTTATACATTTTCTCTAGACCATTTCTTGCTTCTTCTTCCAATATGCACTAACAGTTAGTTATGACTTCATCATCATGGGTTGTAAGTGATTTGTCTAATTACGTGACGAATCATCATCAAAACATAAATAATATTTCCAACATCTGAAGATCGTGAATAATCAGACAAGAATACAAGATTAGGAACATTATTACCATTACCATTTCCATTAACAATAGCAGTGTGGGATTAGACAAAAATCATGAACTTTGCAAGCTTTACAACTACACCGACACCCCAATATTCCTTTATGGATTAAAACAGAAACAAACGGTAAGCTAAAAATCATTTGGACAATAATGTAATCACATTAACACCCAAAAAACTTGTGTATTTTCAAATAACACATTCAATCACCATGGAAAAAAATTACAACATATATGATAAACAACTTTAACATGAACATATATGATAATTAAGTTACATCAAGGAAATGATTACTCATGCCATTTCTATAAAAAAAACATAGATTTACGAGAACCAACTAACTAGTAGTATGTTAATACACCATATGGCTCATAGGCATGTGATGATCTTGATTTTTTTCTTGTATGCTTGTGATGAAACACCAGCATTGCCTCACCATTTTGAATCAGCAACCTTCAATCACCTGGGCCAAAACCACCTGCAATGACACCTTTTACTAACAATACATTGTGATATTAACATTATCAGTAACACAGTATCAGGCTCATTTAAGGCATAATTCAATGGACTACTTCAAGGCACACATATCTGGCTCATTTAAGGCTTAATTCAAGGGACACGGTATCATATCTGACTCATATAAGGCACACAATATCAGTAACAGTATCATATAAGGCACACAGTATCAGTAACACGGTATCAAACTCATATAAGGCTCATTTAAGGCTTAATAATTCAAGGGACTGCTTCAATAAGTTGAAAGAAGTTGTAAGTGATGAGAAATGAAGTATATTAGCAAAGATAAATTAAAAGTAGTAGTAGACCAATACAATAGGACCAAACAAAAATAAAGAGTTGTGTACCTGTGTTCTCAAGGCTTAAGGGCATATCTTCATCTTCTGAGGAAGAATCCGAGTACAAAAAAAAACACAAGAAACTAAATAAGCAGCAAGAAAAAAACAGAATGCACTTAAAGCTAATGTGGATAAAACTGAAGAAAAGAATAAGCTAATGTGGATAAAACTACTTCCATTTCCGAGATTATAAAGCTAAAAGCCACCGGTGGCAAGTGATGCAACCAAATCTTCCAGTGTCTGCAAGCATTAAAATCGCTTCAAACTCAAAGTGATACGATAAAACTCATAAACGAAAAGTCGAAAACCGTAACTACAAGCTATATCTGTTTTTTTTTTTTCTGAAGGGGCTATATCTGTTGTGAGCATATAAAAACTGGGCATTAAGTCTAATCTTTTTTAGGATCTGATATTGCAAATTCTCTTTTGGTTTTCCCTTATAAGACCTAAGCCTTGGGTAATTGATGAGGCACAAGCTTTCAGAGTGTCCAATATGACTACAGTACTTGCAATATTGAGGCAGTGTACCTTCTTCAATCTACTTCAATACATTGCCAAAGTCATGAAGTTTCAAGAACCCTGGGAGAGAATTTAAATTCTACTGCTTAAAAAAACAGTGCATTCGTGATTCAACTACTCTGTTAACGCGAAATAAGTCAAAAACTGGTGCCGAATGCAAAGAAGACCCGCCACATACTTCATTACTTCTATTTTTAGTCCTAACATTTGACTGCATATCCTAAACGTAGTTATGTCTCTTGTGGTCTGATATATGGTACTACAACTCAGTTATCATACAGTAAAAACAATGTTTGTTCTGGAGATTTCATCAATTCGCACAAAATATGCTGCTAACATGAGACGGAAAAATAGAAGAATCTAAAACTCCGAAACCACATCGTTTTTTCATGAGCCATCTGCAATACAAGAACAGAACGTAAAGGTGTCAATAATTCAACTTGGTAAGCAAAATGAAATAATTCTTTGTATGAAAAGTCCAAACATCATCATCTTCACCGAAGAGAATTATAAAAAGACTAACAAAGACAAATCAACAGATGCAGCTCAGAAACTTGAGCATCCATGGATGGAGGCATATAAATCAAGCAAACATAATCCGTTGTGTGAGAAACCTCAGAAATTATCCAGTGGGGGCAGCAAGATTGTAGAAGTAGCAGCCCCATATGACTCTAAACACTGAGAATAAATGCAGGAACAAAATAGGGCCATTATAATAAAAACAAGGGAATTTGCCTTCGTTGTTTATAGCTCATATGGTGTTATATCAAAATTGATACATGCGCCCAACTTGTGCACTTGCTGTTCACAAAACATTCACAAAGTAAAAGCTCCAGTGAACATTCGGTGAAAATTTTCAGTGGACGAGGGACCAATAATTGGAAGGGCAATATCAATCGGATCAAGGCTTAATCTTACTGTTCAATTTTGTGCGTACGATTAAACATCCGACAGGGATTGAGGACGGTAGGGATTGACAGCGAAATCGAATGAAGAAACTTGAATAGCTTATTTGAGTCATAGAAGATCAATTGACGATCAATCTTAGAGCAAATCGAAGAGGAAGAAATGTTTGAAGAAGCGACAGAGAAGGGATGAGCCGGGTTGAATAAGTAGCTTCAGCGTAAGGGTAATTTAGTCTTGGCCAAATTATTTGTCCTTATTGCAACTAAAAAAGGACTGTGGATCAAAACTTAATTTAAGCGAGAAATGTGGATTAATACCTAATTTTTTCTTTTTATTTTTGGGGAAATATTTAATGTATTTCAAAAAAAAAAATTACACATCACTTTATTTTGTGTTTTTTTTTTTTTGAGTGGACGATCTCTTTATTATTATCAATGAAATTAATCCAAAAAAAAATTACGCATTTTTTTATTTTATTATTATCAATAAAATTAATCAATCTATTATAATTAATAAAATAAAATAATTAGGAAGAAACACTTTTAGGAAAAAACAAACTCACACACTTTTAATATAGTAAGGAAGAAGGGCAGAACTATGCTCATGTGTTTCTATTACAGGGAACTTAATAAGATCGCCGTCAAGAATAAGTATTCCTTACGTACCAAGGATCGATGATCTTTTTATCAGCTTCAGGTTCTTGAGTATACTTGATGATTGATTTAAGGTCAGGGTATCATCCATTGAATATTCATTCGTAAGGAGGATGTACCTAAAAAAGTCTATAGGACTCATTATGGTCGTTACAAGTTTTTAGTACGTGATGCCATTTGGATTAACTAATGTGCCAGAAGCATTCGTGTGATTGATAATTAAATCAAGTCTTCAGTCCATATCTTGAAAGTTTTCGTAATATTCATTACTATTCATATATGATATCTTAATTTACTCCGGGAGTAAAGAGGATCATGTTGAACATTTAAGAATTGTGTTGAAAATCTTCAGGCATAATAAGTTGTTTGCTAAATGAAGTAAGTGTGAGTTCTGGCTGGTTAAAGTAGAGTTTCCCGGACAAGTGGTATCCGGAGACGGGATTTCTATGGATCCAGAGAAGGTCAGAGCGTTAGAAGAGTGGAAAAGACTAAGGAACGTTACCGAGATCAAAAGTTTCCTTGGAATGGTAGGGTAAAATAGAAGTTCATCAATGACGTTTCCTTGTTGGCCACTCCTCTGGATATGTTGAAAATAAAAAGATGTACAACTTCAATAGAACGAAGCGTGTGACAGATTATTTGAATATTTGATGCGGAGGTTGGTTACTACACCGAGATCTCACACTACCGGTACCTAACGGCGAGTATGAGCTTTATTTATCATTCTTGTAATTATATGTTAAAGTCCTTTATTATGGTTGTACTAGATAGGCACTTGAAATGCCATTTGAGGGT
The DNA here is from genome assembly GCA_026214975.1 of Gentiana macrophylla. Lineage (NCBI taxonomy): Eukaryota > Viridiplantae > Streptophyta > Magnoliopsida > Gentianales > Gentianaceae > Gentiana > Gentiana macrophylla. The sequence goes on from CM047811.1 coordinate 96,433,766, forward strand.
TTAGTGGTTAAGTAACTCTGGGATGGAATCTAGTTGTTGATTTAGTTTTGTATAAAAGTTGTAGAGACGGCTTGTGTTTTTTTTCAATCATCTGTAATTGTCTGTTCGATTCCCGAGTCGTTTCATTTTCTCTTTATACTCTGATGTTATTAGTTGTCAGACTGGCGTGTATATATAATTGGATTAAATTTTAATTATAAGTGTAACATACGTGATTTTTCGGATAATAACTCGGAATTCGAGACATTGCACCACATTAGTTGAATCATTTTTGTTTCTAAGTGTTAGAATTTTTGTAGAGAGAGTTGAATGGAGAAAGCTTAGATGATGAGTGTGAGATGAAATGATTGATAAGTTGGAGAGATTGGAGAAAGGAATTTGATTGTATTGATTGCTTGATTGCTTGGTTCCTCAAGTACATGGTGGTGGTGCTATTTATAGCCCCCATTGGATAGTTCAAGTGTCTGATGGAGTTTTCTAGTCCTTTCTTAATTTTGAGTAATCACTACTAAATACAACATGCTTCTAATAGCTTACATTGTAGTGTAGCAATATTTATCTAGACTCTTACATACAACTAGAAGCTTCTACACTAGGAATGCATTTCTAGAATTTTCATACAATCTAGATATTTCTTTTCTTTTTCTAGAAATGTGTAGCACCATTCAACACTCCTCCTTGGTACACATTTCAGTGATACCAATCTTTTCTCGCAATAACTCGAACTTGTCTCTTGGTAGTGCTTTTGTGAATATATCGGCTAACTGTTCTTCAGTCATGCAATACATGACCTCTATTTCTTTATTGGCTACAACTTCTCTGATGAAGTGGTACTTGATTCTTATGTGTTTAGTCTTGTTGTGAAATACTGGGTTTTTCGCCATTGAAATTGCCGAATTGCTATCACAGTAGATCAATGTTGCTTCACCTTAAGGCTCCCCCATGTCCTCAAGTATGCGTATGAGCCACATAGCTTGGCATGTTGTCAATGCTGCTGCTACATATTCTGCTTGTGCTGTTGATAGTGCTATTGTGTCTTGCTTTTTTGTTGCCCAATAGAATATTCATGTGCCCAAAGTGAATGCATAGCCATATGTGCTTTTATCATCTGATGATCCTGCCCAATCGCTATCAGTGTACCCAATCAGTTTTGAGCAGGACTGGATCCATACCAAATGCCGTAACCCTTTGTGCCTTGCAGATACCTTAGCACTCTTTTAGCAGCTCCGAAGTGAACTTGACTTGGACATTGCATGAACCTTGAGAGATAACTTGTTGCAAACATAATGTCAGACCATGTAGTTGTTAGATAGAGTAAACATCCAATGAGACACCGATAGACAGTACAATGTGCCCTTGGCATGCCATCTTCACTCTGGAGTGCTTTGCTTTCAAGTGGAGTTGCAACACTCTTGCACCCTTTCATCTTGAACTTTTCAAGAAGACTATCTGTATATTTCTTTTGGGAAATGAAAATCCCATTTTATTTTTGGTTTACCTCGATTCCAAGGAAGTAGTGCATTAATCCCAAGTCTGTCATTTCAAACATCTTCATCATGTCTTGTCTGAAACTCTTTATCATGTCCTCATTGTTTCCTGTAAAGATGAGATCATCAACGTATAAGGAAACAATAAGTCTGTCACTTGTATCTCATGTCTTAATGTAAAGTGTAGCCTTGCTTTTGATCCTCCTGAAACCTTGCGTGATGAAGTAATTATCAATTCTGCTATACCATACCCGTGGGGCTTGCTTGAGCCCGTATAAAGCTTTCTTTAACTTTAGTACTTTGTCTTCTTCTCCTTTCACGATAAATACTTGAGGCTGCTCCACGTAAATTTCTTCCTCAAGGTATCCATTGAGAAATGCTAATTTAACATCCAGCTGATGGATTTTCTATCCTTTTTTAGCAGAGAGGGCAATTAATGCACGTATCGTATCTAATCGTGCAACAGGAGCAAATGTCTCGTTGTAATCCACCCCAAACTGTTGAGAGTAGCCTTTGCCTACAAGCCTTGCTTTGTGTTTTTGGATGGATCCATCAAGATTAAGCTTTGTTTTATAGACCCACTTAACACCGATGACCTCTTTGTCTGGAGATGGACTTACTAGCTCCCACGTTTCATTCTTGTTTATCATCTTAATTTCTTCTTCTATTGCTTTTCTCCAAACTTCTTCTTTGGAAGCTTCTTCATAACTTCTTGGTTTTATCAAGGTGAGATTGCATCTCTCATAGATCTCAGTCAAGGATTTTGTTTTCCTTGGTGGTGTCTCTAGAGAAGAACCTTCATCTTGTGATGTTTCTTCAATGATAGAGCGAGCTGGTGATTCTGGTTGACGGATGTCTTCTTCGTTGGTTCGTAGAAGTGGTGCCATATTAATAGTTTTCCTTTCAACTTCCTCTGTTTCCCAATTGAAGCTTGCATCCTCGTCAAATTCAACGTCTCGACTGACAATAAGCTTTCTTGTTCTTAAGCTATAGACACGGTAACCTTTTGATTGTGTACTATAGCCTAAGAAAATCCATTTCTCTGTCTTTTCATCCAGTTTGATCATTTTCTGACCAAGCCTTCTATGCCATAACCACGAGTCGTCAACTTGTGCCTTCATTGCGACATCTCTTGCATAACTCCATTGGATCGGAAAGCATCGTTTTTCCTTCATTTTTATTTTTGCAATTTGAAGGGATTTACCTTTTTTTAATCATATATTGTACAAGAATCTCCTTCAAAATGCAACGAGTATCCTTTCTCCATCATTTTCCCGACACTCAATAGATTTTGATCTATACTTGGGACCAAGAGCACCTCATTTATGTATCTCTTGCCTTTCTTTGTGTTAATGACAATAGTGCATTTTCCTGTAGCTCCATAAAGTCGTCGTTTCCTATCTTAATATTTGTCTTGAATTTTTCAAGACGGCAAAAGATGGATTCATCTTTTATCATGTGATTGCTGCAACCACCGTCAAGATACCATGTATCTTTCTTTTCCTCTATTGCTACTTGACAGGCATAGAAGAGATTGTCTTCGACGTCCTTTTCTTCAGAAAAGTTAGCTTGATGATTCCTTTTTGATCGACATACCTTCTCGACGTGACCAAATTTCTTGCAATTTTTGCATTGTGGTTTTCCTTTAAACCAACAATCTTTCTCCAAATGGCTTTTCCTCTTGCATATACCACAAGGAGAAAATGTTTTGTTTGGAGGCTCTGTATTTTTAGAACCTTTATTTGATCTCCGATCATTTTGTTTAGATTTCTGTGATGGTGTTTTGAACTTAGATTGAAAAGCATTTCAGTTGTGCCTTCGTGACACCTTTCCAATCTATGTTCATGAGCTTCTAATGACCCCATCGATTCTGAAGCAGTCATTTTTTCCAAATCTTTTGACTGCTCAATAGCTGTAATGATTGGATCATATTTTTCTGTACATGTAATTAATATTTTTTCCATAATTTTCTTCTCTGGGACGTCTTCTCCATTCGCCCGCAATTGATTTGCTAACAAATCTACTATTGTGTAGTTGTCTTTAGCATTCTCTGACTCTTTCATTTTTAAATTCTCGAAATTTCTCCTCAATGAATGGAGTTTTGAGACTCGTACCTTTTCATTGCCTTGAAACTACTCCTGCAACTTATCCATCGCTTCTTTAGCCGTCTTGGCACTCATAACTCTTGGAAACAATTCTTCAGTCAAGCTTAACTGAAGGGCTAATAATACTTGAGCATCTTTCTGTTTATTCTCCTTGAGTTCTTTCTTTTGTGCGGTTGATAAATTTGAGATGTCGTCGGGGATGCTAAATCTCTTACTTACGATATCCCATAAATCTTGAGCACAAAAGTAGGTTCTCATTTTAATGAACCAATAGTCGAAATTTTCACCACGGAAAATTGGAACCGGAATGGATGAGCAGAGTGTGTAATCTGCCATGACGTTGATTTCGCCCAGTTGTAGATGTATCGAAACTGAGCTCCGATACCACTTGTTAGAATTTTTGTAGAGAGAGTTGAATGGAGAAAGCTAGGATGATGAGTGTGAGATGAAAAAGGATTGATAAGTTGGAGAGATTGGAGAAAAGAATTTGATTGTATTGATTGTTTGATTGCTTGGTTCCTCAAGTACATGGTGGTGGTGCTATTTATAGCCCCAATTGGATAGTTCAAGTGTCTAATGAGATTTTCTAGACATTTCTTGATTTTGAGTAATCACTACTAGATACAACATGCTTCTAGTAGCTTACATTCTAGTGTAGCAATATTTATCTAAACTCTTACATACAACTAGAAGCTTCTACACTATGAATGTATTTCTAGAATTTTCATACAATCTAGATTTTTTTTTTCTTTTTCTAGAAATGTGTAGCACCATTCAACACTATGTAAATACCAAGTACAACAAAAACTGGAATTACAAACTGAGATTCTACAAACAAATTTTCATCATTTTATAAGCATCTATCAGACGCAAACTGCATCCGACTTGGTGGCTACGTATATGAAACACAAGAAATACTCATGGAATCAGCCCTGAAAACGTTCTGACGTTGTTCGCCTCACCACCTGGGACCCAAATTTCGGTGAAAAACTGTCTATCTCCGGAGCCTCCAGAATCGATGAAAGACCAACAGAATCAGAATTCGAACTATCGTATTCATATTCATATCTGCGAACTAACGAGCCACTAGAGTTGTTTTGGTGCTTTGGCTTGTGAACAAAACAGAGGAATTTGTGGAATATTGATCGAGAAATCTTGGAAGAGAGCTTTTTGGATTGGGATTTATGGTCATGTGAATCTGAATATGGCTGTGTCTGATACTGATACAACATCGGAGGAGGGCCGGCTTCAGGCAGTCGACGATTATCAGACAGATGAGGCATGGAAAGGGTTCTTGAATTTATGGCTGAATGAAGTTTGCGTTCAAATGATTCAAGCTCAAAAGAATCATACAATGAGCTACCGGAATCCCATTTTATAGGCTTGCCATTTCCAACTTCTGCCAAGTTTTCTTTCTCCTTTCTTTTTGATTCCTTTTCCATATTTGGCCTGATCACCACTTCACTGAAAAGTGAATAAAGATGATGAGAAATGGTGCAGATGAATTTTTCATGCATCCTACTTTTATATATTCCCGGGAGGAGGAGGAGGGGAGGAGAGGGGGGGTGTTGCAGACATTTCCCATTGGAGTATTTAAGTTTGAAACGGGTTTCCTTGACAATTAATGACCCAGTTGAAAAAAAGCTAGAAATTCACGGCTTCATGACATGAACCACAAGTAACAGCATACATGCTACCCGGGTCGGTAGAGGAACGAAACATGCTTAATTGGCTATCAACTCATTAACGTGCTTCTTTTAATCACCATTACCTTTTATACGGACAAGTGGACAACTAATGTCCCTGTCATTGTTCTTGCTCCGATCTCATCCCAACATAAGGGTGCATGACCTACACTTGCTTCCATACAAGGCTTCTGTAATGTTTCATATAGTTAAAGTAATAGAATTCTCACAGTTATAGGAATGTGAGATATAAATTTTTTGTCAAACCGAGTTAGTCCTTTTAGGTCAAGCGATGACGATGGTCTAAGTAGTTCACAAAATCTTTATGTCTCAATTAGCACTGCCAGTGCCAGACATAGGTTTGGAGGCGTAACCAATTGATATCAAAGCCGACTACCAGACGTAACTATGCGTTGCACCGTAAGATACGGTGTAAGGATGACCTCTAGTTATCTCTGGCAGGAACGAGACTGGGAACAGTCTTAGCCAAATCCTGGTGAGGAGGCCGTTGCATATAAGGGAGGGAAGGGGAAGGAGAGAGAATGTAATGTCCCACATAGTTAAAGCAATATAATTCTCACCCCAAAAGGCGTGACACGTAAATGATTTGTCAACTCGGGTTATCCATTTTAGTCCAAACGAGGATGATGATCTAAGTAGTTAATAGATCCTTTATAATAATTAGCACAGCCAGACACAGGTTTAAAGGCATTTTAACTAACGAGTTTAATGAATATGAAGATTTTTTGAGTCTTGACAACTTCAATCTTTAAAATACATGATAAAAAGTTAGTATCTAATTAAGTAATGAAATGATCATTTCTAATGTTTGATCCAAAAAGTGTGTTGCCGGAATCTTCAATAAGTTACTTACAAGGAAGAACTTGTTGAAAGGACATCCATAAGTGTTGAAGTGTTTAGTATATCAATTATCTACCACCCCATCAACTTAAGTTTTTGGAAAAAATGGTAGTTCAACATGATATCAGAGCGAAAGTCATAGGTTCAAACTTTGCTGTTAACATTGTTTCCTCATTATTGTGCAAGTATTGAGGCTCTTTGTTGTTGGCCTTGTAGTGCATTTGTATGTCTTTGTGTATGCCAAGTTGGTTGTGTCCCACACTTGAGGGACATGTTGAAATGTTTAATATGTTAATTATCTACCTTCCAACCAATTTAAGTTTTTGGAAGAGATGATAGTTTAACAATAAGATTTATTCATTGTTTACCTCAATCAATGTGTCAGTACTAGAAGAAGGTTTAATCTAGATCTTAAAGAAGACCTTGCCTTTGTTTCTAGCTAAGGTTGAGTCAGAGAATGTTTTTATGCATTAGTGAATGAATCTTGGAAGACGACAATGAAAGGAAACTAAATCAAATCAAGAAGAATAATGTATATGATTAGTGGTGTTTTAGATGAATGAGAATGGTGAATTTGTTAGATCTTTGTACGACCAGAAGCGAGGTCGAATGGTTGTTTCTTAAAACTTTATCACTTAGAAAATGTCTTCTCCTGAAACTCGATTTTTCAAAGATCAAACGTGTATGAATGATATGAATGAGGAATCGAATTAATTTAAACACAAAGATCAAAGTCAAGTCATGTTATCTAATGTAATATGCAATACTACAACACATGCAATCAAGCTCAGCCAAGTAGCAAGTATCAAGAACAATCAGAGTATAGAACACTAGTGAGCACTGGCGGCTCCACCTTAAGGTAAATGGGTCAACCAACCAGCTAAAAAATATTACATTAGGAATTTTCTTAGATACATGTCAATATGTGAGATTGATCTGCTAATTTTTATGTCGATCCGTGTTGACCTGTATTGAGTTATAATATATAAGAAAAAAACTTAGTAATTACAATATATGACAAATTTTTAACTCGTATCTTCAAATTACTGAAGCCGCCCTACTTGTGAGTTGTGTATGGCTGATATACTGAAATATAATCACTTTAAAATCAATTATCAAGCTTCTAGATCATACAGATCAATATTGAAGATAGCACAAAGATAGCAATCAGAACAACAAGTTAAGACAAGAATAACCAATTGTCATTGCACAGATAGTGACAATGATTGTGTCTAACTTGTAAGCTAAGATTGAAATTATAATGTGAAGAGAGTTTGAGAAAGTAATAATACTTGAGTAAACTTCAACTTAGTTTATTCATCATAAAAGAGTGAGTATAAATAGGTACAAGTAAGTGAGAAAGGTCCTAGTAGAGTATAAGCTAGGAGAGAGCAATTAATTACTAGAGTCGGCTAGTATTAATTGCTAGAGTTGTCTATTACCTAATAAGACAAAATAGAGTGACTTTATGACATATTAATTGTTTATACTATACAATTAATATGTCTTACAATTAATATGTCTCACAATTAATATGTTACACTAATGTAATAAATGTAACGTAATCCCTCTGTCGATCTTGGTGAACATGGTGATCTCGCCATTTTCGAGTAAGTGCTGTTTCTTCCTCTCAAACAACCCCATTTTGCTTGAGGTGTCTCTACACAACTCTTTGGTGTGAATAATCCCCTTATCATTCAGAAGGTCTTTGAGATTGGACTCATAGTATTCCAAGGCATTATCTGTTTTTAAGATTTTAATCTTAGTGTCAAATTGAGTGGATACCATGTTACAGAACTCTTGGAAGATGGAATATACCTTCCTTTTGTTGAGTTCAATATACCTGTTTTAGCATGAGTAGCTATGTCAGTGATAGAACTACCTTCCTTTTGTTGAGCAATGAAGGCTTTGAAAGCAGCAAACTGGGCATCCAACATGGTATCTTTGTTCCCTTCTTCACCCTTCTTCACTGACATGCCTGCCCTGGCTCTCCCTGGTTGGTTTGGAGGGTTTAAAGGAATTAGGCTTACCATGTAGTTTCCAGCAATTGTCCTTGGTGTGATTTGTACGTTTGCAGTGGTCACAGAACAACTTTCCTGACTTCTTAGTAGGGTTCCTGTAAGTATCAAGAACTCCTCAAGAGCTTTCGATCACCAACATTCTTTGAGCTATCGCAGGGTGATCACCGGGTTGCTTTGCAAGATTACTTTCCTCCTCGCTTTCCTCATGTTTGACTTCAAGCAAACACATATTTGAGGTCGGGAGAGGTTTAGTAGCAAGAACTCTACCTCTAACATCATCAAGGGATGAGTTCAGCCCTGTGAGGAACTTGAATACCCTCTTCTTCTCAATGATATTCTTGTATAAGGCAGCATCCTCTACATCCTTCCATGGGTGAATTTCCAACATATCTAGGTGTTGCCATGCCTTAGATAGTTGGTTGAAGTATTGAGTTACGATGCATCCCTTGCTCTGCAATTTTGGATTTGAGCTTCAAGATCATAGACCTCGGATGTATTGTCTTTTTTGAGTAAAGGTCCATGGCATTGTCCTGCATTTCCTTTGCGAGATCATACATCATGAAGTTCTCATCGATCTCTTTTGTCATTGACCTCCTGTGGATGGTCATGACTTGGTTATTTTGTATCCCATGCTTCAAACTTGGGTTCTGGGCCAAGAGGGGCGGTGTTTGAAGCCGAGATAAGTATCCCGCCTTGCTCACGGCCTGAGATATACATTTTCATAGATCTTGACCACAGCAGTAGTTGTTGCCATCAAGTCCGTGATTTGTAAAAGAATGGTTTTGGTGACCCCTCATCACGAGGTAGCTGGGCTCAACTCGAGGTGAGGAAGCTTCAGATAATGAAGACATTCTTGATTCAAAGAGGTACTGAGAATTTGCAGCGGATTCAGGAGTTTAAGTCTCTGCTACCATGAAGAGAGTTTGAGAAAGTAATAATACTTGAGTAAACTTCAACTTAGTTTATTCATCATAAAAGAGTGAGTATAAATAGGTACAAGTAAGTGAGAAAGGTCCTAGTAGAGTATAAGTTAGGAGAGAGCAATTAATTACTAGAGTCGGCTAGTATTAATTGTTAGAGTTGTCTATTACCTAATAAGACAAAATAGAGTGACTTTATGACTTTATGACATATTAATTGTTTATACTATACAATTAATATGTCTTACAATTAATATGTCTCACAATTAATATGTTACACTAATGTAATAAATGTAACGTAATATTTCTACATAATGTTATTTAGCCTCAAGTGTAAACATTCTAGACTTGCACATACGATAGTATATGAAAAATATGAGCAATTATTATCAACACGAAACTTATTCCTGTCGATAATATTGACGGGTAAAATTCTTGCCTCGTCCTCGCCTCGTTCAGAATAATTTTTTTAACAGCCATATTACAAAACTGATTATGGATGAGAGTTTTTGCGTGAAATTCATTTCATGCGAATATTATCGACGAGAAAAACTCTTGCCCCGTCCATAATCCCAATTTTGTGTAACGCCACTGTCCCGGATACCGAGTCTTTTTCCGGACACGGGACGTTCAGCACAGGGGCATTACAGTTGGTATCAGAGCCTAAGTTCGGAAAACTTGGGCAAGCCTAAGTTAGGAATGCTTGGGCGTAAACAATGATATATAGGATGTTGATATTTAGGTTTTAATCAAGTACCTGAAGACCATTTTGGTTGTGGTCTTTCTTTTTTCTTCGAGTTTCCTTCCTTACCCGGTGCATTAAGTTTCGAGGACGAAACTTCTTATAAGGAGGGAAGAATGTAAAACCCATCACCTCTTTGTAAGGGTATTATAGCCCATTCGTAATTTACTTTCTTTTTCATTTTTTAGTGTCTTTTCCTCTAAGTCAGCAGAAACCGACCTAGGGTTGTCCGTGGCCTATAAAAAGGCTCACAGACAGCCTAGAATACATAGATTTCGCGTTTCTATCTTCTCTGGATCGTTGAACCGAGAAGGTCTCTCGGTTAAGTGACCATTGCCGGGACGTGTCCCAGATTTCCCAGAACGAGTCCCAGACAGCTCAGGACAAGCCCAGGACGTTCCCAAGACACCCCAGCTCCTTGAACCTAGAATTGTGGTTGGTTAAGCGACCCAATTTTGTTCCCAGACTTAGTTTTGATCGTTCTAGTTCGTGTCTGCTAATCAGAGTCTTAGTTTCGAAGTTGATCCCGATTTAGGAGCAGTTTCGGATATTGGTTCTTCTCAAGAAGGTAATTATCATAATCCCTCATTAATTCATAGATTGAGCATGTTATGTTAGGGTTCTAGGCCTTTGATGTTAGGGTTGCAGTTCTTTGCAGGTTTTTGAGGTTTCGAAGGCTAATCGTAGTTCGTCTGTTGTTTGGGTTCAGCTCATCTAAAGGTAAGGAGTTCTTCTTATCAAAAGATTCTGTTTTTAGTTTAAATATTATGTCTTTAAGTTGTTTTGATTACGGTTTTATGCTAAACTGCACGAAACTAGACATAATTATGTGTTTCCGGGTACTTTCCATACTGTGTTTTTAGAACATTATTTTGTATTGTATTTACTTTCTTTGTAAACTTTTTATGCGTTTTGGTTTCCATGTTAATAGTTAAGACATGTTGGGGGTTTTTGTGCTGTTCTGGCCTTTGTTTGTTCCCATAGGTTAGACACGTACTTAAACGTGAACTTATGTGTTTTATGTGCTATTACTTGTTTATTGTTAGTGACCTTGCAACGTATTGAGCAGAGTACCATGCTACTGAGCGTAGGACCATGTCAAATGTATGACTAGTTGTATTACCCATGTCGTTCCAGGCAATGTACCGAGTGGGTTACTGTGACCCGGACCCACGTTGGATGTACGCAAGTCATATTACCCATGTTGCACCAATCCCCATGGCAAGTCAGCAAGAAACATGAACATGACAATCAAGACAAGAACATAGATATGTTAGTTAAGTAAGTAAGCGTGAAGTATGAACAAGATAGTCAGGACGCGAACATGTTATGGTTCGTAGACAAGTAAAGTATGGGTTAGTAGATAGCTTATGCAAGTTTGATCAGCAGACTAAACACGGTAAGTAAGTAATTAATGTAACGAACAAGTACGTGCAAGACGAACTGAATGTAGTTAATAGGTATGTTTTCTACGCATGGTTTCAAGTTGGCTTTCAAGTTACAAAATATACTCTTAAAGATGTTTTATGTATTTATCAAGTTATGCTTTCAACTGTTTTACAAACTAGATGAAGAAGATTATGTCTTGCCTCCTGGCATCCGACATACATTAATCTCTTTTTTGATCTTTTTCCTCCTTATTGAGCATTTGACTGGTGCTGACATCTTTATTTGAAATAAGAAAGTTGCAGGTACATGCAGATTTGACGGCGACATTGGAGTGCTAGCTTAGGATGGAACAATGAAGCCGTTTATGTTTTAATTTCCTTTTGTAGTTGTTTCTTCTTTTCAGACAAGTGAGTTGTAATGGATAATGATATTTGCTTTCAGTTATTTATGGTTTGGTTTGACAACAATGTATTCTCGTTGATTGTTGTTTTGGAAAGACCCCGAGGGTCTGATTTCCCGAGCACGAATTTTTTATTACACTGATATGACACGAGGTTTATATAGGGTTTAGAGTTACTCTAAATATTACGTGCCGAACGTCCCGTGTCCATATAAGAACTCGTTACATTTTGGTTATGGACGGGGCGAGGTCCTTACCCGTCAATATTATCGACAGGTAACACAATTTTATGTACATAATAACGGCAATTAACTTAAAAGAATGTCAATTTAAATAGTAAACTTTAACATAGGCATGATTTCCTAATTTCCCACTAACTCTCTTCCTAACAAAAATGGGTCATACTTACCAACAGAGAAGGTTGGTCAGAGTGGAAGATGTTCTGGTCGGTTAAACAAGAGATTTCGATTTCAAGTATTTATGAATACAACAAACTTTGTTGGAAGAAGTTCCTATCTTTCACTACTGAAGATTTAGTCGAATGAAATCGGTGGGAGTTTGTTGGAAAAAAAAAAGGACATACTAAAATTTTGAAGAAAAATAGTCGAATAGAAAGGCTAAACGATAGGAGAAGAAAAAAAAAGAGTGGACGAAATTAGTAAATTTCCAGAAAAATATATCAAAAGGGAAAACAGATTAAGAAGAAAATCCACAAAAATGATAGGCTGTTGCTTGCAACCTTTTTGGAGGAACGTCATCTCAGTGAATTCTTCTCAGTCATCAGTGTATCCCCAGACGAGGCTTAGTAGTGTAAGAAGGCAATTCAACTTTGGTAATGGTGGTGAAAGAACAAGAATTTGCGACAACAGAACAAGGGTGTCGGTGCGTGCTTCTCTGTTGCCTATCGATCCATGGGCACCAAACATTGATTCTCAGAGCATTGCCTCACAGCTTTTCGCTTTTTCTCTTTTTCCCTATCTTGGTTTCTTATATTACATTACCAAATCTAAGTCTGCCCCAAAGCTCACGCTTTTTGGTTTCTATTTCTTGCTTGCCTTCGTGGGTGCCACAAGTAAGTGAATCCGAATCTACTAACTAATCTTTGTCTGTGATTCAATTTTCCGTCTTTTTACGATTCCGAGTTCTCTATGCTTCTTAGTGATCGAGTTTAGCCAAGTGTACAATTCATGCACTGCAAAATTTGTCAAGGCTTCTGTTTGCTGCAATATTGGATCACATGAGATACTGGCTTAGTATTTCATTTGGGTTGTTGAGGTAGATTTTGTGACCAGTTTGTTGCTCTTTGTTCAAGTCGGTTTCAGTTTCGAGAGATGATTGATTAATTTAAAAATGCTTGCCTGCGGTTGATTTTAAGTTTCTTGGATTTGATCTACTTTCTTCTGCAATGCATAAACGATATTAAAATCCTAATCTTGCTCCTGCTCTTACTGTTGCTTCGTTTACTTCATATTTCCCACTATCCTATGGTGATCTTCATATCTTATACCCATTGTTGCTCAATGATCCTTACGTATCGCATATTCTCAGTGTTCTTCCTATTATCCTATTGTACTTTGTCTTTGATTGTTTGTGTTTTCATTTATAATATATTGCTGAATGTTTCCTTGTTTGTTGTTTTATACACACCGGTGCTATAACATGGCTTTCGTAGTTTGGATGTTTTTCATTTCCAGGTATGTGATGGTTCTTGCTAATGGTTGCATTTTTTGTTTTGTTTTCTTTTGCTGGTCATGCTGCCTTACTCCTGCCAGTCCCAGCTGGAATTTATGGTATTGATTCTTGACTCCACCAAAATTTACCAAAATAAATAAACTGATATAGTAATAATAATTGTGTCTGAGAAATTATATTATTTTTCTAATGATATGGAATTTGGGGCAATGCTAATTTTCGTTGCAGCAAAGGTGCACTATGGAACTTCTTTGTCTAATGTGGATTGGTTGCACGGGGGAGCTGAGTCATTGCTCACACTATCTAACTTGTTTGTAGTTTTGGGGCTGAGGAATGCACTTAGGAAAGACAAAAATGGAGAAAAGGGCTAATCAGTTTATGCTTCTAGAACCAAGAAAGGATGAGTTATAAACCTAGATAGGGATTCAAGTTTATCCCTAAGTTCATTCGTTTTGTCATAACTTGTATCTACTTGAATAGCAAAGCGAGGTCTATATATTACCATATTTGCAAAAATGGCCTCTTTTTGGCAATACAATATGATCATCTGCATCTGTGGAGTTGTATCAAACATTTTGTTGTTATGCTACACTGCTGTTTGAGTGATATTTGGAACGTTTCTTGGTAGTGCACGTATATGCAATTGCAATTTCAATTAGCACATAAAGGCTCTCTGGATTTATTGAATATGGTACTTTATATCGGTAAATGTAGATGCAAAAGGTACCGGACAAAGGTCTGCCATGAAGTGGTTTAAGAATAATTAGTAATACAAATAGCTAGCAGTCCATTTACTTAGCTACTGATACAAAAAAAAAAACCAGAATTACAAACCCCTGGAAATGGGGCTCTAGATTGCAGTCTATTGCATTAATCTAAGTATTACTTCTACTGTCCAACTTCAACACTTCCTGTGACATGTTTGTCACTGCCCTCTCAGATTTGCAAGAGCGTGATATCTGAATCCCGTTATTCTCTTGGGATTTGCCTACACTTCTATGCCTTGAGCTCTCTTGTCAGTTCAAATGATTATGTGAAGAGAACCGACATGTTAAATGGGAAATTGGGATCTAAATCAACATGATCGATTGGGATATCGAGTGGTGCGTTTGGCGAATTCGTTACTGATGCATTTGCTGAAATGATGTCTGTGAGATCTGATTCATAATGTTGCCAATTGTTAGTTCCACCTAGGCTGTTCATGTAGCCATTTGACATTGAAAAGTAGTTCGATTCTGGTGTCGTGGGAGACACGAAAGCCGGAGAATATGTTCCCAAGAAAGCTTCATCAGTAGGGTTTGTTGTATGGTATAACTGATGATTATCACCTTCAATGTATGTCAAGGTTGAAGGGAAGGCAAAGCAATTATTGGTATTATCATCTTGTTCTTCCCCTGTATTTACTCTTAGATTTGATCGAAAGTTTATTAGCACCTCGTTTGGCTGTTGTAATTGACGGCTGTTTTGATTCGTGCTAGGTTTCATTTCTTGCTTTTCCGGTGATACTGGTGGCACCGCCACTGAGTTGTTCGTGGTGGATTGGTAGCATGTGTGTGATCCTTTGTACGTGATATCAAACACAGTAGGGTCATCATCAGACCTCTGGACATACTTTGTTGCCCAACAATTTTGAACATGACGATACGTGCATCTGTAATAGCTTCTGCAACCACAAAATTATCAGGGTTAGATTCCATTCACCGATTCACGCACTTTCTCGAGTAAAAAAAAAAAAAAAACCATGAAAGGACCCCCTCTCACCTGGGAAATTTGGCTCCCAGAATGTCTTTCTGTCCATACTTTCTCCAACTGTAACCATCATCAGAAGGTCCTTCAAGTCCGTGTTCCGAGCTAACTCTCACCTGTTCTGTCCATGTGGGCAATGTCTTTCTGCAAAAAAGGCGATTGGTTCCTTAAGTTTTGTAAATTGAGGTCTAAGAAATGAGGGTGTTACCTCAGAAGGACTCCCTATTGTAATGTAACTCATCGACACTGTCACCTATACAAACAAACAAAACAATTTTGTCTTTTTCTACACGTGACAGTTATCCATAGGGAGTCCCTGCATCAGAATTTTCTAGAAAGGAGCCGATCACGTGTTTCTTGATTGGATGGATGCAAAGTAAGGAAGTTAATTACCTTTTCTTGGATACACTTGGTCTGAGCTTCTTTTGATCCTTCAAACCCGCGTTTAAATTTTCGCTCCGAGGGCTATTATCCACAGACATCGAGGACTCAATTGCCGGCGGCCCAGAGACGACGAGCGGAGGCGAATGCTGAGATTGTGAAGCTGCTGAACCATTCCAGTTGAGGATGAGCAGAGATTTCTCAAAAGAAGAAATAATCCTCTGCAGAAACAAAGATTGAACTTCTGAAGAAGAAGTTGAACTCCATTGTTCCTTAAGCTGCTTAGCTTGCTCTTTCCCTTGAGTTAGCTCGTCGATCAACGTCTTGTATTCCCAGTTAGATGGGCATTCCATTTTTTTTTTTAATCCAATTTGACAACAAATGCTGTATATTTGATCACTCCAAATGAAAGAAGTATTCAGTTAGAAGCTGCTGTGTTGTTTCTTTTGTTTTATTAAGTGCAGCTTGAGGGAGCATTGAGTGGAATGGTTTGAATTTAAAGAAGCAGAGCCTTTAAGTATTAAGTAGCAGTAGTTTAGTAGTAGAAGAAAAGGAGAAAGAAGAAAATGACTCTAAAGAAGTTGAAGTTTGACTAAAGAAAACCACAAAGGTTTCGCGTGGAATTTTCTTCGGTCATACTACTATTATTCACCAATTTCTGACCAATTCAAAGCCTCTCTCCACGTGTGTAGCACTATTAAGGATCATTATTTACATTACAGTGAACTTACTAACGCATCATAATAACGCGCATCACACTCATAGCTCCTCTCTCCTAATGTGTACTAAGGTTATATAAGCAAGATAAAGGCCATTATTTACACTGGCAGTGAATTTCACAGATGTATCATAGTAATTGTGCAGATCACACTATAAATGATTTGTATAAACAATCTTGGGATAATCGATTCTTGCTCATTTTCAAGATCGATTTTGAAAACGTCGATTCTCAAGATTGATCTTCGAGAATGTAGATTCTTGACCAAGAATCGATTTTTAAAATCGTTTTGACGTAATATTGTATCACTAGAATCACCGTGCAAAGCAAATAAAGGCAACATGTATTTATTTTAAATATATATATAATACAAGATAAAATATACATTGTAATAAGAGGTTATATAAAACTATTTCTAGAATAAGATTTCACGGGAAAGATTCTCAAAGTTCTCCTATTGAGTGACTAGGAGGAGAATCAATTCAAACTTTTCTACTATGATAAAGATTTTTTTTTTTTCTAACTGAACATCTGAACAAATTTGAAGATTAATCGAGCATTAATAGTGTTTTTATATTTTTTTTTAATAACAAAATATATCGTTTTAATACAAAATAATTTTTTTTCTGGGCATTGGCCCCTTTCTCATTGCGTGTGGGTCCGCCAATGTATGTATAGTATTTTTTTAAAAATTTAATTAAATAGTGTGTTAAGTAAATTTGTTATTAGAGCACACGCATTAGAATCTGTAAGAGATTGTGAAATGTATTTTATTTCTTACTTCCAAATTCAAACTAAAATATAGTTGCATTAGAATCTGTTAACATAATCTGTATTCAACAGATTCTCGACACCATACTGTATATCTACCGCAATCTATATATATATATATATATAATTTACTGTATATTATTACAATGATAAATATTTATATTAGACAAATATTCTTTGTATGGATCTTCTAAATATTTATGTAAGAATCCATACAATGAAATATTTGTCAATTTTCTTTCTCACTCTAAGGAAATATAAATATATATATATATATATATATATATATATATATATATATATATATATATATATATATATATATATATATATATATATATATATATATATATATATATATATATATATGTGTGTGTGTGTGTGTGTGTGTGTGTGTGTGTTTGTTTGTTTTTAAAATATGTCTTATTTTTAGGGTTTGAGTTATTTTAAATTTGTATAATAGAGATTCTAATGCAGCTGAATTCATGCATGCATTCTGTGAAAGTAGATAAAGATGGTGTTGGGTCCAGTAAAGTAGAGAATGCTAAAAGCATTAATCACGCGAGCTTTCTTTATACCATACTAATCAAAATTATCTCTTAGAATTTTCTAACCCAACTCTTGGCTTAGAAAGACTTGCAGTAGATACTCAGTAAATCTTTTAAAGCACTCTATTTTAGATTTCAACAGAAAAATAATACTGCTATAAGAGATACTCTATTTTTGTAAACTACAGATTTCAGAAATTTTATTTATATATACCGCATTCTTACGAATTTTGTAATTTTTACTTTATGTCTATTTCATTATGTTAAATAGAGAATCTGATGCATTTTATCTTGGATACAGATTCTGTAAATTAGAAAAATGTGTGTTTAAAGCAGAAAATAGAAATTAAGTGAAGAGTATCGATGGGAGTGTTTTTAGCGGTGAACAGATTTCATAACAAATACACATATGACTTAAGATAAATAGGTGATCAGACAAGCTTATGCATATGTACTGTTTAAGGAAGGGTCATGTGGGCAAAAATAACAAGAACCTTTTGCTGAAATTATTCTAAACTTTACAAGGATATTTGTAGTAGGGCATGTATTGTAGAATTTAGAATGGGAATACAAGAATTGTTGGTAATTCAATCTATATATATCAACCGACCATATTATGCGATCCATACATATTTTATTTTACGTAACACTCCACATTAGATGTTTATTACACAACAAACAACATATATCATATGTTTCAATAAAACCTTACAATAATAAAAACTTAGTGGAAAAAATATTAGTTTAGTTAAAGTAGTACATATTTTTCTACGTTTGATTTACCATATTTATCCAAGTATCAATTGAGATCCTTGAATTGTCACAACCCAATATTCTTGAGAAGTCTTACAAACATTGCAGTCGGAAATATCTTGATTAACAAATATGCCAAATTGTCGGTTGGTCGGATCTGCTATACATCCATCTCTCAATGCGTTTGCAAGTAATGAGTAAAGAAAAATTTTATAGAAATATGTATTGTTCTATATCCTTCAATGTATTGAGAAATGCAAGTCGTATTATCTTCATACAATATTTTGGGAGGATTGTCATTCTCAAGTGATATCCACAAATCTTCGGATGACGGATGGAGATAACTTCAGATGCAAAGAAACAAAAACAGATGCAATCAAACATAAATAATCAAAGGAGATAATGTAAAATAAGAAGAACACTGTGATTTAACGTGAAAACCCCTCTCAAAGTGAGAGAGATAAAAACCACGGGCGTAAAAGAGATCTTTATTATTATGCA